>JBAKGM010000412.1:4343031-4372250 GCA_037177215.1 Asparagus racemosus | reverse complement strand
TATATATATATATATAATTTACCACCAATAAATAACACTAGAAAATGCTATGCAGTTTTGTAATTGTGAAGAACAGAAAAGGTGCAAAGAGAGCACAACTAATTATAATTTCCAAGTACAACCTACCTCCATGGAAAAATTTGCAGGAGCAATTCTTTTCAAAGATAAAGTACGCCGAGCACCTTGAGATTTACGCAAAGAGGAGATACAGACTTCATAAGCTTCCATCAGTTCTCCAACTGTCATCTGCTAAACATGAAGACAATACATAAATTAATGAGGAATATGGTATATTTAGAAAAATAATTGGCAACTCAAGAATAAATTTAAAGAGAGGTAAATCCAAATTCCTCCAAAAACTTTTAAAAATAAATGAAGACTATTTACACTTTGATTTTTTGAATCGGCATCCGTCGGGGAAGAAACTCTTTCGGCATGCTGACTGCTTATGCTATGCTATCATGAAAATGGATTCCTTGTGAATGATAAACGATTTAAGATGCATTATTATACTACTAAGAACAGTGGATCAGACTAGCCATACCTGATCCTGATTTAGTCCATCATCAGGTTCTCCAGCAAATCTTTTTTCTGTTTTGAGAAAGAAATACATGAGATTTTTTGCTTTTTCCCTTGCCAGATTTAAGTTATACTGTTCACAAACTGATGAAACTATTTCACTCATTAGCTTAGCTCAAGGTAAAATCAATGTTTTCAAAAGCGCGTGCCTCATTGCGCCTCATGCGCCCTGCGATGCGGGGCAATGGTGAAGCGCCCCGCATCTGATGCAACAACGCCTTTTGTGCCTTGCAAGTGACATGTGCTTGGCGTAGGGCTCATGCTAGGCATAGCACATATAGTTTTGTTTTTTAATGTTTCAATCAGGCCTTTATATGGACTCATATCCCAAAAAACAAAATAAAACCGTTAGGCCTTTATAGTAGCTTGATTGAGTACTTTAAGTTCGCTTCAATATTAGTCTTGATTTGACTTTTGATTTGAAAATTTATGAACTTCGCTCTACGTTGGATGTGTTAGCATAAGAAATTAAGACGTTATTTTGTGATTTCATAGTAGATATTATTTATCTTGACATATTTTTATTTCAAAATATATAAATGTGCTCTTTCGTGCTTGATAACCATCTTGAAAAATTATGTGTGTTGTGTGCACCTTACTTCACTCGGGCGCGCGCATCGTATTGCACCTTGAGCATGTACGCGTAAAAAGACTTTGCGCCCTACATTGCGCCTTGCGCATTCATAACATTGGGTAAAATCATCACTTAATATACTCATAGATCTTCAATAGGCACAAATGATCTTAGTAATCAATTACTAAGCTCTATAGTCAAATCTCTAGCACACCAATCAGCTGCAAAACCAATGATTTATTGCGTGCATGTAAGAAGTGTTTTGTGTGCGTGTTGTGGAACAGATTTTTTCCTTTTATTTTATTTTTCTTTCCTTTCCTTTGAAACAATTAAGAAGGATAAGATATAGTTAACGGAGGAGATGACTCATAAGAGAAAAGAATGGAAGATTGTGATTCGCAGCCAACACCAAATAATTGGGATAAAGACTTTGATATTGTTGATGTTGTTGATTTTCTTTTCTTTTCTTCTTGGGCAGTCAGGGCCATTGATGTGTTCTGGGACTTCTGGACGTTTGATTACCAATGACACTATAATAAGGAATGGAAGCATAGCGATCTGTTGAATGTCAGGCTTCACACGGGGGCACTTCACATGCTGGCAACTCACAAACCTAACACTAGCTACAATTCACATGCAGATTTTTCACAAATATTCTTCTCTCCTCGAATGAAGAAATACATCATTATTTCTAGCACTAAAACAAAATCCTAACCCTAACTAACGGATAACATCAAATCACATATCTAACAAAATAACGATTCATTCCTAACTAAACAACAACTCAATCCTAAATCCCAACTAAAAAAATCAAATCTTTTAGAAGAATTCATAATCTGATCTTCATCAAATCCTTTGCAAGACTCAGATCTGCATTTGTCCTGCATCACATGCCTAAATAAACAACAACTCAATCCTAAATCCCGACTAAAAAAATCAAATCCTTTAGTCCTAACCTTGATCTTCATCATATATTTAGCAAGACTCAGATCCGAATCTGTCCTGCATCACATTCCTAACTAAACAACAACTCAATCCATTGCACAAATGTCACATTACAAATGGACTTATATCCATTGCACAAATGGCAAGCAGCTATAAACATGGAACCAAGATAGTTGGTTTTAGAGGATGGAAAGGACAGAACAACAACAACCAACACAATCTCAATCAAGATGGTTGTTCTAAAACATGTAGACATGTGCATTACATGCCCTGTATAACAGAAATAACCATGCGTGCCTAAATCATTTGTGCTGCTAATCAACATGTTTGGTTTACACCAAGTGGATGCCATAGACCGCTCCATCAGTTAACTAGTTTGAGGTGCTAACCAAACAGCTAATGTGATGGGCAGCGGAAGATTTTTATTGAATAACTTGATCGGCAGCAGAGGACAAGGACAATAACTAGCGATCTGGGTGCCGATGTGTATATGATGAACAGTAAAGAAGTCACTGTTCACTAGTTGAAGAATAACAAGATGAACATTATGAGAAGTTACTGTTCACGAACTGTATGTTTTAATGTTCACATGATGAATAGTCCCCCAAACAGGGAATTAATGGTTGCTCTGGTTCCAGGTGGTCGTATCTTTTGGATAGATTTGAATGGTGGAGATCTTTTGATGAGAGGATGAATGGCTAAGATATTTGTGGAGAAGATTTTGATTGAGGGATATTGTAATTAGAGGGCTAAAACATAGGAAGGGCTTCACACCACAGAATAGGCTTCACAGCTAAGGGTTTCCACTTATACACTTACATGCCAAACACAAGCACTTCACATGGTTGAGATAATTTTAAATCTCAAAAAATTTATTAACCAAGGTGTATTTCTCATGGATGGAGGACAACACATCATATTGATAGAAGAGGAAAGCATCTAACCAGTAGAAGAAACAAAACAAAATCCTAAACAAATCAATACATGACAAAATTAAAAGATGTAGTCAAATAAAATCCTAACTAAATTGAAAAGGAAATATCGAAATCAAACCCTAAAGAAATCCTAACTAGAAGATTGCATAGAATAAAAACAAATTCTACTAAAAAAGCTAAGGTCTTAATAAATCCTAATCGCATTAGATAGATGGTCCACAATTGTCCTGCATCATTGTTTCACCAATATGAAAATAAGAAAGTACAACAAACATCACGGTGACTCCAACCCACCAATAGCAGTACCTACATAATAATGCTGTAGTAGCCAGAATAAATAAATAAATAAATAAAGGATTTCACTGTTCATCACACCTCACTTCAGTCGGTGGTTGTACCGCCTCAAAGACATGATAAAAAGGAGGAAAAAAAGGGAAAATTAGAGGAAAAAAAGAATGAGAAAGAGAGGAATCGGAGGTAGAAGAAGGGGATAGAGGAGAGAGAGATGAAACTAAATTAAAATAATAAAATTTCTTTGGGACTCCTGAAAGTTTATAAGTTTGTATGTGGGTCCTGAAAATAAAAGAGATGAGAAATTTGTTTAGACCCCTCTTACACTGTTAATTAGAGTCAAACCAGTTAAGGAATTAAGCTTGGATAATTGTTCGGAAAATCCCTGAAATTGTCTGAAATTATTAATATGTCCAAAACTATTAGAATAATATTATAGGAATTACGATAAATTTCTAAAATTAGTAATAAGCCTATGTAAACCTCATTTATTAGTTTAATTTCTATTTGGTAATATTTGGCACTATTTAGGCCTAAATAATATAGTGACTGACATATAATATATGTTTGTCCCGAATTAATATTAGTCTTATATCTTTATATTATAAGATCTGATCGATATCCAGGGAAGTAATATTTTGAGGAAGTTGTGTCCACTAGAGGTAAGTATATTTCACTAGCATTTTTTTATAATATAAAATTCCATGAGTACTGTAATTGATTGGTTTTGTGCTCAAAATATAAATAATCTATATTTTCATGTATATAAAGTTAAACATGATTCGATCTATTTCTGTTGTGGCCTAACCCATAATATGATTTTGATTTCGTACAAGATGTTAAAAGTAAATTTGATTTCACATAAAATGTGATAACTGGTTTTGGTTTCATGCGATCTTAATTAATTGTGAATAATGCTTTATTTGAAAGCTTTTGAAGAAAAGAAGTAATTCGAATGTTTTTCAATAGTTTAATGGATTCAAAGATTTTCCGTGACTTAGTATCTGATGAAAATAGAGAAAAGTGAAATCTATAAACTGTTTTAAGTGAGATGATGAGATTTACGCTCATTCACTTGATTTAAGGTATTTATAATTTTGATAAGTGAACATACCAACATTATTTTAGCACAAGTGATGCGTTTTTGTAATCCAGTAAATTGACAAGTGATGTGTTTTTTGAAACAAGCAATTTGATAAGTGATGTGTTTTGAAATCAAGTAATTTGGCAAAGGATGTGTTTCTGAAATTAAGCCATTTGACAGGCGATTCTCAATGTTTTCAAACACTCAGAAAGTCACTATGGAGTGATGTGTTGTGTCTGTCATATGATTTGAATGCACCTTTATGTGACTCTATTAGGGCAATTGTGATGTGACCTTTTGGGCATGTGTGATGTGGCCGGTGGCCTATGGCAGTGTTAGGTGCATTCCGTTCCCGAGAACTGTGTTATGTGATGTCTTTTGACATTCTCATACTACTGGGCTATAATTCATGGCCTTAGTGTGACCTATGAGGTGATTCTTGCATTTCATGAATGTCTCATCGAAATTTGAGATTCTGATATTTGACTGTGAATTTGAGAAAGTAACAATATTTTGATTTTGCACAAATTTAATAGTTCGTTTTCTTTCTTAGTAATTACTTGTTTTCAAAGAGAGTTTGATTCTGGAATATGTCACAATATATTCAGCTTGCACTTTCTTTCTTGAATATAACAATAGTATGTTATTCTTGAGCCATATTTTGCTATCTTTTTAGAATATCCGTTGCCAAATTTTAATTCACTCTTTTTTTTGGGGAAATTATTATTATTTCATTAGATATCTAGGAACTCTAGTGGAAAATGTTCTCATTGAGCCTAGCTCACCCCCATCATTTTTAAATTTTTTTCAGATCTGAGATAGCAAGGTAATAATCCGAATTTTTGCTTGTGATGCGTTGCTAGGAAGCGCTTATATGGAAACACATCTCAAGTGGTGTTATGTTCAGCCAACAAAGTGTTTTGTGTTGTTAAACAATTGTAACGGTGACGATGTGGAATGTAAATATCGAGTATATATATACAATTTGCTCTGAGCTACTATCATCAACAAGTTTATTTATATGTTTTGAGAAAGTTATATGATATGAAGTGTCAGGCTTGACTTGTACACGAGATTTGTCTTGTGCATAGGTCGCTGCTGTCGCGTAACCCATATTTAATGAGTTTTTGTAGTCTCAGGGCGTGACAAATGCATCCATACACATGAATGCATGTCAACATGACATACTATTTATACCATAAAAGACAAATGATTTCTCCTATTTAAGCAATGAAGTGATGAACCTCTTCCCTGAAATAAATTGGCCTAATATGATTAGCCTGCCTCGCTTTCATAGCTAGTTGATGTCTGAACCTCTACTATGGCTGCCTGCTTACAGGGACAAACCTACCCTTATGTGACTTCACAGTGATCAACTATTTTTCTCCTTTCTGAAGAAACATGTAATATGAACCCAGCAGACTGATACAGTTCAAGAATATTAGACGAAGAAACCCAGACTACCAGCAAATACCCAAAACCCACAGACAAAGTTAGTTATGCAAGTTACTCCCCACCATCACAGGATATCATGGTGTCACTCTCATCTTATCAAAATCTAAGCTTTTTACATCAAAATTTGTTTGCCTACGGAAATGAGATCATATAAGAAAGCTTCACAGAACAATTGAACAAGGTAGCTATGAGCAAGAAAAGGGCCACGCTAAAGAATTTTTACAGCCAGCTGACATATTGTATGGCTACTGTTTTCATGCAGCCGTGATACATGATGTGAAAAAATAAAGAATTAAAAAAGTGTCATAAACGAAAAAGTAAAGATAATTTTACTGCTTTCAGTACCCCCCCCCCCCCACAAGTAGGATCAAATGTGTACATATGTAATGCTCAAGCTGAATAAAACATGCACAAAATAAAATCTGTTATCGTATAATACTACTGTTCAGTTTGAGAAGACTTGGGTATATTGATCTTACCTGCTTCATTAGAGGTCTCTCGCCCGGAATAGCTTAAAGCTTCAGATTGGGAAAGTATCTCTGCACCAACAAGATTGGCGAAAATTGTTGCAGACTCCTTGTGTTCTTCAGTAAGTCCAACATATAACATACGATCCAATCTATTCTGCAACAGTAAAGTAACAGGCAACACGCTAAATGCATCAAGTATATTGGCAGGCAATGATGGCAAAATGACATGCATGATCCAAAACAATTTTTATAATACCTTTGCAATTTCAAGTACATAATGTCCAAGTGCTGGGAACTTTCTCACACAATGCCGCACTTGGTGTGATTCATCAATATAGGAGTTGTTTGTTAGCCCCGCTACCTGCCAGTAAATGTCATAAAGCCAGGATAAATAAAAGTACTTTATGAAATAGAACATTAGAAACACGAAGTTTTCTTTTTCTATCTTCACTTATTTCTTTTGTGTTTCTTTCAGGGGATGACAGTGCTAGACAAGGCTGATGATAGGAATCTAACAAGTAGTTTTGATGACCTTTTACAGTTCAGGTTCTACTGCTAAGTATTCCAGGGATAATGTGAGAGTCCACAGATACCTGGATATATACCAAGACATAATTTAATGACATTAGCATAAAAATTATACAAGAACTGTGTAAGAGTAACACACGGGCTTCTCTATACAGTAGTTTAAATCAATTGAAAGTAGCAGAAACTGGCAAAAGGTCATGCATGTATTTTCCCTAAAGGGTCATTTAGTATGAGGTCAAAAAAACAGGGTTAAACTTTAACATGGTAATTAATATCCTAGAAAAGTTAGTGGGGGAACATGTCTAAAAGGATGATCACAGATCTCTTCCACTCTCAGCTCAAAATTCAAAAATTACAAAAAGCCCACTAAAAATAATAAACTTACAGACAACCTACTCAAAATATGTAACACTTATAAAAAGCCTCATACAACATTCAAAATTACAAAAATCTTCCTGCAAAAAATAGAACATTACAAACAGCCCTACGAACAATTCTAAGATTACAAAAGACACCTTCAATAATGTAAAAATACCCCGAAAAGTTCAAAACTAATAAATAACACTGAAAATTGCAAACCTGAAAACTAGCCCCTGAAAAATATTGGAATTTATGAAAAAAACACCCTGAAAGTTTTGAAAATTGCAAAAAAAACCCTTAAAAATTCAACATTTTCATACACAACCTGCAAATTTCAATTCTACAAAGAGTATACTGAAAACATGCAAATAACAAACAGCCCACGAAAAAATATGGAAATTGCAGGGAACACCATGAAAGGTTTTCAAAATTGCAAAAAACACCCCTAGATATTCAAATTTTACAAAAATCACCCTAAAATTCCAAACCTACAAACAATACACTAAAAATTTAGGTATAACAAATAACCCCCAAAAACTTTGTAATTTTCAAATACCCTTAAAGTTTCAAATTTTACAAAATTATTTAGGTGTTTTTTGCAATTGTCTATACTTTCAGGGTGTTTTTGCAAATTTAAAAGCTATAGATTTTTCAGTGTATTGTATGTGTATCTTTCAAAGTTTTAGGGTGCTTTTTGTAAATTATAAATTTTTAGGGTGTTTTTTGTAATTTTTTAAACTTTCAAAGATGACATGCGAGAAGTCTATGGGATCTGGCATCTTTTTGTTTTCTACAAGTCCAACTTTGTCTCAGGGGTTGTTAGCTGTTTGTACCTCCTAAATTTTTACTGTACTATTGTAGGTTGTAGATTTTCAGGGTTTTTTTGAAATTTTAAGTTTTGAGGGTGTGTTTTGCCATTTTGTAAACTTTCAAGTCTTTTTTTCAAATTCCAAATTGTTTATGGGGGTTGTTTGCAATTCCCACATTTTCAGTGTACTGTTTGGAGATGTAAAACCTTTAGGGTGTTTTTTATAAATTTTAATTTTTTAAGGCTGTTTTTTATAAATTTTGAATTTTTTTGGGTGCTTTGCAATTATAGAAACTTTCAAGGTGTTTTCTACAAATTGCACAATTTTTCAGGGGGTTGTTTGTAATTGGTAGATATTCAGTGTATTGTTTGTAAGTTTGAAATTTTCAAGGCGTTTTTTGTAAATTTTGCATTTCCAGTGGTGTTTTAGCAGTTTTCAAAACTTTCAGGATGTTTACAGCAAATTCCAAAAACTTTCTGTTACTAGTTTGCAGGTTTTAAATTTTTTAAAGTACAATTAAAAGTTTGGGTTTTTAGGGTGTTTTTGTAGTTTTATAATTGTTAGGGGGTTGCTTGTAATTTTTTATTTTACAAAGAATGTTTGTAATTTTGGATTTTATGGGGTTTTCCTTGAGTTATGAAAAAAATTTGGGGGTTGTAAATCCACATGGCTAAATAAACCAATAAACCAAACCTAAACTTGTCATCCCTTTTTATCTTTCCCCTCACTTGGTTAAAGTTTATCCTCACACAGGTTTAAACTTTTTAGGGGTTTTTGCATATGTACCCCTCAAATCTTAATATTTGTAAAATTACCCTACAACTATCACACATTGAATAAAAATGTCCTCCCTTCTAACAGGATTACAATTAAAACAGTGGAAGGAACAATTTACTTTTCTACCCTCCACTCAAATAAAATCTCAAGTTTTATCTTCCTGCTCCAACTCCATCATCCTCCTTAACTATAGCCTACTTCAGATCGTTGCAGTTCGGAGGCTAAAATTTCAAATTTTAGTAAGTTTAAGCATTGTCATACAGATCAAATCTAGAAATTTGAGACGATTATAGGATCAGATTAAGCAACATGAAAAAGTGATGATGATAAGGATATTCAGAAATGGTTGCCCTCTTCTTTGATTGGTGTGGAGATGGAATTTGAAAGAGGTGGGAGACGTTGTGAAAGTGTCCATTGAAAAGGAAGGTGAGAATTGGAGAGATGCTTTTCTCTTGTCCTTGTTACTGTTACTCCGCCTCTCTTCTTCTAATTGTCTAGTTCAGATCCTGTAGGAGAGAAGAAGAGGACAGAGAGATGGAAAGGGATTTAAATAGGACAATTAATCCAACTAACCAATGTAAGGATATTTTAGTTATTACAAAATTATAGATGTTAGTTTAACAGCAAAAAAGGAATATATTGGGTATATTCTTTAACAATGTTAAGTGAAGGGTATTTTTATTAACGTGCGAGAATCGAAGGGTACTTTTGCAAATACTAAGATTTGGGGGACAATTTTGCAAATATGGAATATTTGAGGGGTATATATGCAAGAAAACCTAAAAAACCTTGATGAAAGTTTAACATGATATCAAACATGGATAAAATCAAGAGAATTAAACCTCATTTATCCTTGTATCAAACGAGTCTTAAGGGAGAAATCCATCCCTCCTTTCCCAACCCACCCATACCGACTTATTAGGTTTTAAAGATTTCTACCCTCTTGAAAAAAGACAAGGGTGAAAAAAAACCCCTTGGCCATAGCCCCCACCCCCACCCCCACCCCACCCCACCCACTCATGGTCCTTAGATTCCCCTCATCTTCAGCCTACCACCTCCCTCCCTCCTCTCCACCTTGCACTCCTCCACTTTCACATTTGCGACTGTCCTCTCCACCTCCATCCTTCTCCTCCTTCACCTCGACTTCCGCCCCATCTTCTCCTTCCTCTCTTTCGTTCAATCTCCTTCCTCCACCTCTGCCTCCATCTCCGCCATCGTCCTACCTTGCACCTCCTCTCCTCCATCTCCACTCCACCTTCTCCCTCCTCTCTCCACCTCCACCTTCATCCTCCCTCCTCTTGCGGCTTTGCCCTCTCGACCTGCATCTTCTGCCTCCTTCACCTCGACTCCACTTCATCTACTCCTTCCTCTCTTTCCTCCACTCTCTTTCCTCCACTCTCTTCCCTCCACCTCCGCCTCCATCTCCGCCGTCCTACCTCCCACCTCCTCATCTTCGTCTTCGCCCCACCTCCCTCCTCTCTCCACCTCCGCCCTCATTCTCCCTTCTCTTGCGGCTTTACCCTCTCCACCTGCATCCTCTACCAGCTTCAACTCGACCCCGCCTCATCTTCTCCTTCCTCTCTTTCCTCCAATCTCCTCCATCCACCTCCACCTCCATCTCCACTATCATCCTACCTCCCACCTCCTCATCTTCGTCTCAGCTCCACCTTCTCCCTCCTCTCTCCACGTTTGCCCTCATACTCCCTTCCTCCTCCTTCCTCGACTGCTGCCTCCTTCCAAAGCCGCTTCCTCTTCTAAAGATGTCCTTTAAACTCACACCAAAGTTAAAGAACAGCTAAAAATTAACAAAAAGCAACTAAGATTAATAACCAAAAAAAAGAGATAAGAGTTAACAAAAATCAACTAAAAATTAATAAAAAAACACTTAAGTTAACAAAGGACAACTAAATTAACAAAAAGCAGTTGCAGTTCAACTAACAGCTTCAGCTATTTTTTGTTATTTTCAATTGTTTTTCGCTAACTTAAGTTTTTTTTGGTTAACTTCAGTTGTCTTTTGTTGACCACAGATGTTTTTCGCTAACTTGTTACCTTTATTTGTCGGTTATTAACTTTTGTTTGTTTTTTGTTAATATTTTTTTTTTTTTTTTTGCTAACTTTTAGCTGTTTTTTATAACATTGTCGTGACTTTGAAGAAAGGCCGATAATGGAGGAGGATAAGGAAGGGCGACAGAGGTGGAGGGAGGCGAGAGGAGAGAAAAGTGAGGGCATGCATGTGTCAGAGATGGAGGTGCATGAGGTGAGATGTAGGGAAAAGATGGAGGTGAAGGAGGATGTGGAGGAGACCTAGGAGGAGATAGGTGGGAGAGGGTCAGCAGAGGTGGAGATGGAGGAGGGCAAAGATAAAGATTGAGGAGAGGAGGCCAAAGGTAGGGTAGAGATGGATGAGGAAGGATGGAGAAGGGCGATGGTGAAGAGGAGCATGGCGGTGAGAGGTTGAAGAGGAGTAGAGAGGGGCAGTTGGGGACAAAGAATGCTATCGAGGGGTGGAAGAAAGAAAACTATGGTCAAGAGGTTTTCCCACTCTTGATTGTTTTCAAGGAGAGGAAGTTAAAAGTCATTTCACCAAGGCTAGAAGGAATTTTCCCTTTCCCTAATTACATAAGTCCAAACAGAAATCATAGTGTAGAATTGGTGATCAGTGCCAATCTTTATCATGAATCAATGTCAAAATGAAAATCAAATTGCATACATTATATTTTGCTCTAATTTCCATGGTACTCATTTACATAAAATGAGAAATCGGTGGTTCTCCTAAAGGCATAAAAAACTGACAAGTATCATTTAAATGCATGACATGTGTCATCAAAAAATAGTCGTCTGTTTTTCTATCCTACAAACGATGACATGTGGACACCAAATATTATCTTCACCTAATTAAGAATTTTCATCAAATAAAAATTACCTATAATTAAAATTCCTGTTAATCGAATATTAGGTAATCCTAATCAAATTATAACTATTCATAATTATCTCATAATCATATCTCTCCTTTATATATAAATTGGTGAACTACTCCTAAAGACTATCCTATCAGATATTGACATGTTAACACCTAAACTTAAGAATCTTAATCAAATTGAAACAATCCTTAATTAAAAAATTCTAATAATCAAAACCCTCATTTCTAATCCTCTTTTCCTAAGAATCTTTCTCAAATTAAACCTATCTATAACTGGAAAATTCTATTAATCAAAACCCTCCTACATAGAAGGTTTTTAAAATTAGAAAAGTATCAACTAGCCCGTTCAAAATCCAAAAACTACAAACATCATAAAAATCCAAAAATTATAAACTATGCCCTAAGATACAAAAATTAGAAATAGCCTCCTGATAAATCTAAATTTTCAAGAATGCATGTAAAAAATCAAAAATTTGCAAACAACCCCTTAAGATTCAAAAACTACAAATAAACCCCTAAACATTGGAAAATTATAAATAGCATCACAAAATTCAAAAATTATAAACTACCCTTTTAAAATCCATAAATTACAAACAATCCCTAGAAAGTACAAAAATTACAAAAGTTCTATGAAAAGTTCAAAATACACATAGGCCCTTGAAATTTTATAAACAACCATTTTAAAATTTTACAACCAGCCCCTTAATAGTTTTAAAATTTTACCAATATCCCCTTAAAAATTGTACAAATAGCCCTTTGAAAATTTTACAACTACCTCATGAAAGTTGCAAAAATAACAAACACCCTACTGAAAATTTTGAAATATTACAAACTCCCTCAAATTTTAACAAACGACCCTTTGAAAGTTTCAAAAATTACCAATACCACACAAAAAATAAAAACAATTTACAAATAATGCCATGAAAGTTGCAAATAATCCCTTAAGATTCAAAAAGTATAAATAAATCCTTGAGGAATCTAAGAATTACAAATAGCATCATAAAATTTAGAAATTTATAAACTGCCCATTTAAGATCCACAAATTACAAAAAATTCCTTTAAAAATCTGAAAAATTATGAACACTCCTCTGAAAAGTTCAAAAACCACTAACAGCCCCTTACAAACAAGCATCTAAAAAGTGTATAACCAATCCCTTAAAATTTTTAAAAATTACAAATATCCCCTTGAAAATTTTAAAGCTGTCATTTGAAAATTTTACAACTAGCCCTTTGAAAGTTGCTAAAGTAACAAACATCGAGCTGAAAATTTCAAATATTACAAATAACTTCTTATAGATTTTACAAACCCCTGAAAGTTTTCAAAATTACAAACACCCCTGAAGAATTTATAACTAAATGTTTTGTAAATTACAAATAACCCCATAAAAACCTTACAAACCAGCCCCCTAAAAACTTTACAACTACCCCTTGAAAGTTTCAAAAATTACAAAACCCTCAAAATCTTACCAACATTACCCCAAAAAATTCTAAGACTACAAATGGCCCCCTACTTTAACATATTATATCATAATACTATAATACATTGGTGTTGGGAATATGTGAGGTGAGAGGGTATAATGGTAATCAGAAGTCCTATGTCCTAAATGTTGGGGATAGTGGAATTTTTTACTACCCATTTTGGAGATTAGAGGAAAGTCCTAATCCCGTTCATGTCCTAATCTCGGGCGAACCAAACATGGGCACTCATTGAAATCTCGGGATGTTGAAATCCTATCTGTTTTTTTTTTTTAAATCATACTTTTTTATTTAGATTTGTAAAGGAGAGATTGATAGCTAAGCTATCTTATTTTGAATTTCAAAATCAAGATTTTAATTTATCTAGGAAAAATCTTACCACTCAAACTATCTACTTTAACTAATAAAAACCTATATTCTCATCTTCTCATAACATAACATAGCAAAAAGAGGTGCTCACTATTTCTTCCTTCCTAAGCATTTAAAGCATTAATTAAAAGATTATCTAAGTTGTACTCCACAAAGAAATACAATCAAATCATCTCACTTATTACACTAGATTAGCTTGACGTATTCGAAGGGCGTACAAACCAACATATATGAACCAAAGAAATCAAAAAAATCCATGCGAGCACGGGCTTAATACTTGTAGAATCTAAATTTAACCAACATGTTACCTGTCAGCTGTCTTAATCACAATTCGGATTCCAGTGATAAAACTACTTACATTTTCCAAATTAACATTGTAATGTAACTAGGTGCATCTAGAGGATGCAAAGAATAAGTAGTAAATCCCTTGATACTTTCAATGGTTGAGTTATTGAAAGTCAAGAATACTGAAACATTGATTTGCATTGTAATGTAACTACACAGTAAACACCTCTAGGGACACAAAGAATTTAGTCCCTTACTACTTCCAATGGTTGTCTTTAAGAAATGATAGCAATTTGATTGCAATGATAAGTTACATCCATTTTCCATATTTGCACTATAATGAATCAGGAGAAAATCTCTTGCTACCTCCAGTCATGTTTCTGAAAGTCAGGAATACTGAAAGTTGATTTGGGTATATTGCTCATTATGTGTTGTCTTCTACACCTACAAAAATACTTCGTCACTTGTGTGAATTTTAGTCCATGTCCATATAGCCTCATTAAGATCTCATGGGAGAAGAGGAAAGCTTATAAACATTGATTTCATAATAGTTGACAAATCGTTTAGAAGAAAAGAAAAGACCACGAAACAAGTACTTTGCTCATACAAAATTAGTAAAGAGTTGAAAGGTATACAGCATACCTGAAAGGTGGCTCCATTGTGAATGATTTCATGAGCTATAGGGTCATTGATAAATGCATGTAAAGGCATGACCATGTCTTCCATATCATACGGATTACCATTACAATTTGGCCACCCGCTTTTCACAAACTTTCTAGCGTCTCTCTGCACAACAATCAAATAAATAAAAAGTAAGCATCAAAAAATATTATTTTCTTCTTTTTCTTGTGTTAGGTGGGGGCTAGAGGGAGAGGGGGTGTTCACATGCATGAACATCCACTTGATCATGCACAAATGCAATTATATACATGCAGATACAAGAATGAGCTTACACATGGATACAGAGAGTGGAAGGAAGAATTCATGTAACTAGGGAGTGCATATGCAAGCATTATATGTAATCATTTGCCTTGAATGAATTGATTCCTAATTTACCAATAAAAACCATCTTCCTATTCATCTAGGCCCGTCAAGTCAAGATTCATTTTAACTTAAAAACATGTACAGTGAAATGGGCTTCCTGCTAACCTACTGCTTACTGGCCATCTAGGTTATATGATCGTGTATCCCTATTCCCTATAACTATCTGGGTCAGGAAGTTGGAGAAAGGGTTGAATTTTATGGTCAAGCTTTTTGGTGGAACTCTAAGTGAAGTTCCGCCTGCAGTAGGCTCCATACCAAGCAAAAATAAATTATAGTGATGAATTGGCGATGATCGCCATCATGATTTATTGTAAGTTTTTCCACCAACATTCTTTTACTGCTACCCAAGTCATCCTCACAATCTATCATGCGTTTGCATAATTTTTTTTCAACTGTGAGTGCCTCTCTGTGTTCAGAACCAGCACATTAATCACTGTATCATTGACACGTATATGGTGATGCTGAAGATGAACATAATTCGAACCTATCTGGGCTCACCTACAGACAACATGTTGATATTCTTCTCTAAGAACATAAGTTATCCTTGGGTCATTACCTAACACTTCATATTTCACTTTTGCAACGCGACCGATGCTACACATTTGAGCACTTCAGTACAATAAAAGAAATTCAATAAATCAAGTCACAATGTTACAAATGGTTTCAGCCTTCCTCCCAAGAAAAATGCCATAACATGTTGTCACTTACATATTAATAGTCCATGTCGGAAATCTCACATCACAACCAATGACATAATAGCACACACATTAATGTATGTTGTTTTTTCCCAGTGTTAAATATTTGGAAAATTCGCGGGGCAAACACTTTCTCAATGCACGACAGATGACTACCATGTCCTGTGTTTTAGTGTCAACGTATCTGTACTTGTTCCATGTAGCTCTTTTCGCACTGAAAATGAAACCAAAATGCTCATATAACCTGACTTGAGTTCATGCCCAAAAAGGAACTTTATAACGTTCTTATGTAATAGAACTCGAAAATAAATAGAAATTAGATATGCCAAACAGTTGAATTTCATATAAGCTAGTGCTACATTGGTTGAACTCTAGTGATTAAAAGGGAGATATTAAGGAGGTGAGAAACAATTCATTAACCATTACGCAAGAAACCATCCTCTTCAAGCATCAAACTGTACTTGTGAAACAATGCAAACTGTGCCGAGAAATATCAATATTACAAAGTTAAAGCAAACGAAACTCAATAGACAAAAGCATGAAAGTGTGCCTACATAATCTTTTGTAATACTAAGGCATAAGCAGAAAAGTAAAATTTGCAGAACAAATCGGAGAAAATTTGAGAAAGTTACCCTCGAAAAGAGGTCCTCCCTCATCCATGGAACCAAGTATTTCCATGGCCATATATCCAATGTACTTACTCCACGGGATTTGGGGCGTATACGACCAGGCATTTGTGTTACTGAAGTTAAATTTGGATGCACAAGAAACCTTGCTGCAACTTCCACAGAAAACTCATATGTGCTAAAGACGCGATCAATCGGATTTCTCAATATTGTTACCACTGAAGTTCTATCCTTAGGTAGTTTTGACATCAAACTGTAGTCGTCGTGAGTAACCATCAATCTGCAATTTGATTTCCTATATACAAAAATCAAAGGACGCGTACAATATGTCAACTCAAACCAATCTCCTAGTAGATTACAATTCTATATAAAAGCGTAGAAGGATTTCTATCCAATGACAATAAAGCTAAAAAAGTAATAAATAAAAAGAAATAGCTCAAGTAGATGAGGGTAGAACCACGGAATAGCCTATGCTTTTACTTGGAGTCAATCAAATGGTGGAATCTATGAAATGAACTTGATTTTGATATGTTAAAACTAAGAGCTTAATGTCTACGAATAGGTTACAGCGCTTGTAATGTATTACACCAAAGAAAATTAAGAATAAAATACTCGAAACTAGTAACCATAATTGTGGAAAATATGCAAGTATATACATGCAAAAGAGGATTTCTGCTGATATAGAAATAATAAATTAAATTAAGAAAAGATTACAAAGAAAGAGGAAACATAATATCTCTTGTGTTAACATGAGAGAGATAAAAGGCGTCTATTTATAGAAAGATCACAGTCCTTATCTCAAACAAGAAAGACTACAGGAGAATAACCTCGGATCAAACCGCAATTTATCATAAGATCGAGGGCATTCCTGATCACTTGTGTACAGCTTCCTCAGGAAACTGCTGACAACAAATTAATTAGTAATTGGTGAAAAGCATGCCTCAAAAAAAAATGCAGCTATTTCCTTTCATCATAAGCAACTTGAAGCACATACCAGTGGAAGTATGTACGGCCACCAGTTCTTGGGACGTGTAAGAAAAATAACAAATCTTTCAGAGTAAGTCTATCTTCTTTGATCCCATTATTGCTTGAGGCTTCAGCCCAGTTCTTGACCACACTTTCACATTGAAAGAAATCATTGGAAGGTACACATGTTGATTGTGACGCTACATACAGAAACCCACAAAGGACCAGTCTGATTATTATATTAACATGTCTATCTCATAACAGCTTATAATTATAATAGTGATTTTTCTAAGCATCAGACTACGGGGTTCTATGGAGCCATTATTTGGTTATAAGGAAGCTTCATGGAGGATAATTAAAGAATGCATTAGTATTATGTAACCCAGAGAAGACCAAAAGAAATTCCAGATGATTCCTTCTGCCTAAAATTGTGTAAATGATGTCAGTTAATATTTCTTGCTTTGGAAAATACAGGTATCAGATTCTTACTAACCCCTCCTACACCTACACAGCTTCTTCTCAGTGATCCTGACTATTCAAGAAGAATCCCAGTCAAGCAACCAGTGGTAAAGAATCCAGTACATTTTACCCTTCTAGTATCTTACCTATGAAAGATAATTCATTTGTTCTTAAAAAACTAATATATTTCAATTTGAAGCTAACCATGTTTAGGGAAAGAGATACAAGACAAGCTAGAGATAGTTCCAAATCTATTTGCAGTCAAGATACACATCATAATTTAGCAAATCAAAACTTCAAAGCTAATATCACTGATGTTTGTCCCTACGTTTGGAGTCATGAGAATACAACACCCTGTCCAGAACCTCACATCTAAGGAAGCAAGTACAGTGTGAACACCTTTTGCAATCTAAAGGGATCTTATGACTACAAATTTTTCAGTAGAAGAGACATAACATGAAATGATATCATTAAGTTGAAGATATATTTAAGGGATATATGACCATTAATCTGCTTGCAATCATATTTCTTCTCAATTTTCAACGATAAACTATTTCCTAGGAGAATATTTAACATTAGTTAGTTTGGAGGAGTTGTAAGAAGAGTAGGCATCAAAGGACCAGGTGCCTACTGGAAGACAGGACATAACATGTGATATGCGCGATATAATCAAGATTCAGGGGGAAATTCATTTTTAATGAGAAGTGACATATCAAGCAAAAACCATGACACTCACGACAAGAGAAAAGGCCGGAAAACAATAAGAAATTTATAATATGCACAAAGAAAGCAAACGCTGAATTAATATAGAAATGAGAGCGTAGTCATACGTAAGTGTAACTAGAAAATAACAAAGGCATGTGTATGCCACTTCTTGAAGAGGGAGCGTGGTCATACGTAAGTGTAACTAGAAAATAACAAAGGCATGTGTATGCCACTTTTGAAGAGGGGCTATCCTCTTTGCCCAATCATCTCAATTTAGACAACATTAGAAAAGAAGTGCAATAAAAATCCAATGATATCTGAGCATACAGAGAAGGTTTACATACCCAGGAAAAGCAGCACTAGTATCGTGCCAAGACTTTGCATCCATGCCATTCCCTTCTTTCCTTATCCCCTTTTTCCACACAAGCATAAAGAGAGCGAACAATCACTCAATTAGAACCCACGTCGACAACATATGTGTGATTATTCGATCATATAACAAAATATCTGCATGCACTGAAAATGATAGGGACATCCAATATGTTAACATATAGGAAAGAAGGTTCTTCCTTTTCTTTTTCTTCTTATTTCTTTTTTTCTTTTTTCTTTTTTCCCCCTCCACTTCGAAGTTCTTTCATCTGGAAAATCATTTAGTAATTTATGACCATTTACCTCCCTCAGGTGGGACTTCACTGCCAAATACCTCACCTATTAAAGAGTGTTAAATGAAGGAAGGACAAAAGCTTGTAATAATCAAGAAATATAAATAAGATATGAGCAAGTTCATGCCCACATTTCAGAGGATCACCGACAATCTCATATTAGCCGAAAAGAAAGAACAACCATGAGAAACAAATAACCTGTAACTATAAAAACTGACAAAAGATAATAGAACAATAACTATAAACAATGAGCACGCACAATCAATTAATCGCCAAAAGCGCAAAATCTTTTAAATCATAGGAATTTCAGCATCAGAACGCGAGAGAGAGAGAAAGAGAGAGAGAGAGAGAAGCTTAGGTTTTGTAGAGTGAAAAAGAACATAGATTGGAATTTGACTGATCAAACAGCAAGGTACCTTCAAGGCCTCACGTCAAAGCCCTATAAACCCACCAAAATTCCAAATAAAAATCACAATCTTTTCCCTGATTTCAAAAGAAAACAGAAAAAGGGAGAGGGAAAGGGAAAAGGAAAGAGACGGGGGAGATTCAAAGAATCTGGAGCTCATAAATCCGCGCAAAATGTCGGGATTCTTGCAGGCAAAAGACCCGTCATCAGAGACGACGCAGAGCCCGACATCCGAACCTTCTCGGGTTCAGATTTTTTTTACGGGAGAGCAGAAAAAGATATGTCTGTTTGTAGTCTTTATTGTGAGAATCTTTTTATCCCACGACTCTCGCCTCAAGAAGCGTGGTATTATTGTTTCCGATGTCGGAAATCAGAGAACTTCGATGCGGCGTTTCGTTTTATACACCAAACACTCCATTATATACGGGGTCTTTAGTTGCGGGGTGAATGCACGCACTAGCCCGAAGCTGTCCTCCTATTTATTTATTTATTTTTTCTTTTTAGGTATACCTCCGCGGTTCACTATTTAATTCGCAAGTGGCTAGTCCGCGGTTCGAGGTTTGAGAGCTGCGAGGTTCTCCTCTGACCTGTTGGGATTTTTGCAGGCACGAGGGCTCGAACCCGGGTTCACTAACTTGCCCCCACCCTATCCACACACCCGCTAACCATGTGTGCTACCCGAGCGGATTTCCTATTTATTTTTATACACACCTACTTCCAAAATTATTCCAAAACCCAAATACGCTACCTAATTTACTTTTTACACTCACTTTCGGCATTCGACCAGTTTTGCATAGGAGAAATTTTCAAAATAAACCCAATCCCAAATTTAATCCCAAAAATCGACCCTATCCCATTTTTTTAATAAAAATCGACCCACTTTCTGGGCACGTCAGCTTCGTGGTCAGAAACTGGGTTGTTTTAAAAAAAATCTCGACACTAACTAGTCAGGGTAGGCAACCCCGACTAATTATGAGCCCTCTCGAATTAGCAGCGTAATAGTTGTCGGGGTTGCCAACCCTGGCCAAAATGGTCATGGTTGCCAATCCCGACAAGCATGTTGACCTGCGTTTGAAATTATCGGAGTTGGAAACCCCGACCATTTCACCTGTGAGACGAAATGGTCGGGTTTCCCAATCCCGACCATTTGACAGAGACTCACAAAATATGCACGCAAACATGCACGCTGTAAAATTTCCTCCTGCTATACATATATCAATTTAGCACACATCTTGCTATGCATATATATCAATTCATCCATCCATAATTAATTTTCAATCACAAACAAACACATATTTATATCTATATTACATCTACAACCAATTTCAAATATTAACTTACTAAAATTGAGATCATAAACATGTAGTCCTACTAGCATTTCAAATGTAAACATCATAAAACAAGCAATATCGAAATTTAGCAAATATTTAGAACACTCTTTCCTCTCCCTCTTCCCCTCGCTCTCCCTCTTCTTCCTCTCCCTCGTCCCCGTTCGCCTTCAACATGAGCTTGGATGATCTCATCGTTCGGTTGTGTATGCATTTGTGATCGTATGACATTCTCCTCGACTTGGACTTGCTGTGAACATCCGACTTGGACCTGCTGTGAACTTCCGGCTTTGTCATGTCCGCGACTTGAGCCTGCCATGGTGCGTTCTAGCAACCGTCGAGGTGCGTACCCTATGAATCGTTCTCAACGTCGTTCACGATTTGCATGACGCGTTTTTTAAGAGCGGACTGAATCTTTCCTATGATCCGAACAAATGCGTTCCTTGCCCCTGGCTCGACAGTCGTTCTCAATGCGTCATGTGCAATAGAAGCAACATCATCGAGGTCTTGGACCTGCAAGATAAAAAGCGGAAGAAGCTTATTAGCAATTGGATGATAATAAAAATAATAATCAATAAATAATTTTATATTTTGTGTATCTACTTACCAACTCTCTCTCAACTGGTCCCCTCGGTATGTACTCTTTAGGTGCTTTGTTCTCCTGAAATATCCATCGGCGAGTAATCCCCCAATACCAACGTAAGTATGCATTTAGTCCTGGTGCATCAGCTCTCTCCATCACTACAGCATCCTCCTTCAAATCCCAACTTTCAATGTAAGCTTGATGAATTACCTCCCAATTTTGATGATGTGCTCCTTTTCTGGGATTTCACTCTATTCTTTCTATAGGATCTGGAATATGTTGTTTTAATCCAAATTGTCGAAGTATATTATCGGGCACATGTATTTCCACAATCTCAAAGCATATAATCGGGACTCGAGCAAGCCATCTATCTTCACCATCTCTGCAAATATCTTGTAGTGAAGCTAAAACCAGTTGATAGGGCAACCACTTGACCTATAAAGAAATTACGGAAATATTGATATCAGTAACATATGATATATTACTTGAATATAGTTAGAAATTATGATTTTATACCTGTTCATCCTCCATTTGATCAAGCTCATTCCGGTAAAAGTTTTCATGACCCTTTGGGGAGGTTTGCCAATATCTGAAAACGTTCCATCTGATTGATAAATAAATATATAAAAGTTTAGTATAGATTGGAATAAATGTATAAAATTGCATACAATCATAAATATTAGAAATAAATATTATAAACGCATATACCTACATCCTAATGGAACCTGACCATCGAGAACTCAGGTCTCTCTCAAATCTGGTCTTCCCAAATGCCATCTCTCCCACGACCATATTTGTAACAAACCTTTGAATTCTTTATTTTGCATGAAAGTCATCTCCCTATAAAGATAAGCTAACACTACACTCCCCCAAGATAATTCGCCACACTCCTTAAGATTCTCAAGAAATGGCAACCATCTAACATGAACTAAATCCTTAGTTGAATCTAGAAATAGAATGGTACCGATCATATTAAGTATATATGCACAGGCATACGTCTTGACGATCTCATATGTGGCATCAATTGGTACATTCATGTAATTATTTCATAACCACTCCAGTTTGATCTTACCGCCCTTCATATTAGGAGCTTGACCTAGTAATTATTCACACACTCCTCTCTAGTTGAAGTCATCAGGATCCGTAACAGCATCTCCATCCACTCTAAGGCCAAGTATAACCCCTACATCTTGCAAAGTAATAGTTGACTCTCCTTGATGCATGTGGAATGTATTTGTCTCGGGCCTCCATCGTTCAATCGATGCCATCAAGAGAGGCCAATCAAGTCTTACCCATTTTATTTGTGAACATTTAAAAAACTCTGCTTGATGAACATAATATTGGACCTGTGGATCCATCAAATCCTAACTCAAATGTGCACGAGTATGATCAACAATAGGTATTACTAGGGGCATGTATATATCAAACAATTTAAATGATCATATAAAAGTAGTAATACGCGGAAAATTTAAAATGATCGAAAATAACAAAAACAATTTACCTCCCCCAAGTCTATCTTCATGGATCGGTGCCGATCTTGGTCATATAGGACCTCATTTGTCAATGGCCCCGCCTGCATACTGAATATATCTGCACATATACAGTAAAATGTGTCAGTATTAAGACATATGATAAATTGAACTAGAAGTAACCTACAAAATATGAGAGTATGCATTGAGATACAAATGACATAGAATAAAAATTTAAAATAAATAAATTGTACCCATTAATTGTTATCTATTAGAATTGATAGGACAATGAGATCTATTATGGCTCGGTTGTCTGCATTTTCCACACCTATTCTGCTTTGGAACTCCTTCCCGTCCTTCATCCATTGTACCTCTTATGCATACTAATCGCGGAGGTCTGGCTTGTCTCTTATAATCAGGAGGTAATACATACGGCACGTTATAGGGTGGCCATTGGCTACAATCTACAATGGGATGGAAACAAGGCTTATATGAATCTTTATAGTGACTTGAATGATACCACTCGGAAGCGTATGTGTAGTACGAAGTACTTGCACCACCATATTGCTTGGAAGAAACTGTTATAACATGCAAACATGGTAATTTTTGTAATTGGGGTATGTTACAATCGCATGAGCATTGCGTTCCTCGTAAATTGACGATGCAATTATGACCATATTTGTCTGTAGCTTGCCATTCATCTTTAGCAAATCTAACAATTTTTGTTGATCTCGCCTGCATGACACGATACCCTATAATCTCTTCATTTTTTGGGGTCAACAACATCACCAAATTTGCTCCATCCTCTCGCCGCGTGAGAAAATAGTGATTGAGTCTATAAAATGTTCTCGCAACCAACGCCTGTATGGGCATTGCTTGAGCTCCCTTAAATACACCGTTGAAGCTTTCAGAACAAGTAGTTATCATCATGCAAAACCGATTCCCACCATCTTTACTTAGTGCCCATCAGTCGACATATTCACTTCCCAAACTATTCTCAATCCAGTAATGTGCAGCTTGAGATGTTGACTTGATTTGATCCCTTATCCGATCATACATACTTTCTTCAGGTGCACAACCCGCTTGCCAAAGAAGATTTTCTAAATGTATCTCACCATGCCTCTTTTTAAAATTATCTCTAATGTGTCTTAAGCAATATCGATGATAGTGATGTGGACCAAATCTCCTGTACAGCACTTTAGGAATACCTTTCATCCTATCGGATATAAAAGTAATTTTTCTAGGAGGTAAAACATTAAGAATATATAATTTAATACAAGAAAAAAATCACTCCTAGTTTTTACAATTCTCAATCTCCACAACCGCGAAAGCCAAAGGAAATAAGCCACCATCTGCATCGACTCCTATAGCAACAAGTAACACACCTTTGTATTTACCATATAAGTGTGTGCCATCAATGCTAAGAACCGGCTGACAAAATTTAAATCCCTCGATCGAAGGAGCAAATGCCCAAAATACGAAGGTGAATTGCTCAACTCCCGGATGGATCACTTTGGTTATAAGTTTGTATTCAGTTCAGGGATTACTTCTTTTGATCACATCAAGATACTGAGGAAGTGCCGCGTAAGACTTCTTCTAATCACCAAATATTTTTGTCAACGCAATTCTCTTTGCATTCCATGCTTTACTATATGATATTTCAATGTATCTCGAATCTAACACTCTATCAATTATCTGACTGGGATTTAGATCAAGCTTCTTCTTCAACTTTAGCATAATCAACTGCGCTACGTAAGAGGCAGATGCACCACTATGGTCTTGCTCCAAGATCGGATTGCTACATGTATGAACACCACAATATTTTGTGATTTTAAAACGTCCATTATGTTTCTTCCCGGAAAATGCATATAACTTCCAAGGACATGTGCACTCAGCTTTATTTCCCTCCGCCTGACATTTCCTTTCTGTATTCATAAAACAAATCGCATCAAAACTTGTACAATTGCTTTTAACTTGCTTAAATTTGGCATTCTTCAAGATAGAATAATCGCGAATAGCATCAACCAATTGGTCCTTAGTCTCAAATAAATCACCTACTTTAAAAGTGAAGTCCTCATCTCTTCAACCATTTAAACATTACTCGATTCCAACATCATGTACTGTGGAAGAACGAATCCACTCATCATCCTCAAACTTGTCGGGAGGTGGTTCTTCGAACTCTAACATATTCGTTATTAATATAAGCCTCGTTAGGCCATCTGAGGTTCTCTTAAACCTCGTCAATCACAAATTGCATGCTATCAATTGGTGCACTGTCTTGTTCTTCACCATCGAAATCGTTATTTCTTATTTCTTTCATCCTCTTCAATCGACACCCCTCTTACCACCCTCATATTTTGATAAGGGGCTTCATATTCATGACACTTAACGTACCCTAAATGAAGGTACACTTAGATATGGAAATTGAGTCCGCTCCATTTCGCTTAAAGATGAAAGAAAACCGTCAGACTCAACCCCCAAGTCTAACATGTGCGAGAACTCTCCCGGCGGTTTGAACATTTGGCTTAAACTAAATGGGATCTTTTCAATAAATAATTCTACCGTTGGCTGCGTCTTGCTCAAATTAAACATAATATTCATATTATGATCATTTGAGATCTCAACCGCCGACGTTCGGTCAAATATTATAGGCCAATTGCATATTACTTTCAGTCGGTACTCTCGAGGATCAATTTCAGTAACTCGGTGTAATTCTTTAATCAACTCACAATAACTACATAATTCTGAGATCATTAACGGTGTTGTTACTCCTCCAATGTACAGTGGCATATTATTCATTCCATAGTTAATTTTCCCACTGTAGGAACAAGCGATAAAAACCATGTTATTCAACCGCTGAAAAAATTAGATTACATCATTTAAATGAAATAAAAATTATAAACTTTTATCAAGCCATTGAATAAGAGAAAAAACCCTAGATGCAAACAATCTCATAATCCATATATACAATGCAATAATCTCATAATCATATAATTCTAATTTTAATCAATAACCCTAAATAAATAAATAAAAACCCTAAACCCCAAATTGAGTATTCTAAGCCCTAGAATTTCAATTTCAATTAAACCATACCACAAATAACGACTTATAATCACCAGAAAGATATCTAATTGAAATGAAATTTCAAACCCCAGAAATTAAATTTTGATGAAAACCCTAGATTTAAATATTGAACAAAAGAGAAAAATCTTAGATTGTATATATGGAAGAAGAGAGAAGAAAGAGAAATTACCTGTGAGTCTTTTTTGTTGAACTTTGGCGAGAAAATCGGCGACAAATCGACGAAAAAACGGATTGGGGGACTCAGCTAGGCTGAGGAGGAAGAGAGAAACCGGAGTTAGGATGGGGGCAAACAAAGAAATAGTCGGTTGATGGGTTGGGTTCTTTTTATACGAGGTCGCGGGCCCTAGAATGCTTTAGGAAATTGTTGGGGTTACGAACCCCAACTATTTCATCCTTTAGCCAAACTTCAATTTGGTCTTCATCTAGGGAGTCTCTGCAAAATAGTCGGGGTCCCCAACCCCGACTAACTCGCCATTTAACCATTTTTCAAACATTTCTAGGAGTGGTGGAGGAGTCTCTGCCAAATGGTCGGGGTTCCCAACTCTGACCAACTTTGTCGGGTTTGGAAACCCCGACTATTTTGCCCTTAACCATCTTCCCTTAGCGCCCCTAGTTAAAAATCACTTGACTAATTGGTCGGGGTTGGCAACCCCGACTAATTGGTCGGGGTTGGCAACCCCGACTAATTAGGATCGCGTTTTTTTAAAAACGACCCAGTTTCTATCCACGAAGCTGACGTGGCCAGAAACTGGGTCGATTTTTGGAAATAAAATGGGATAGAGTCGATTTTTGTGATAAAATTTATGATTGGGTTTATTTTGAAAATTTCTCCATTGTTAAAAGCAGACTGGAGAGGGGTATTTTTGTCTTTTAGAAAAAATATAACGATGTATGTGCTTTTCAATAGAAAATAATTTGGAATATTTATGTGCATGCATTAACAACTTGGAGCGTTTAAGTGCAATTTAGGTGAAACTATAGAGTATTTAAATGCAATTTAGCCTATTTGATATAAGTTATAATGATAAATTACATGGGTATTTTGCACATAGAGAAAAATATCATTACAATGCAAAACGTATGCCCTACATATGAACATGGAAATAGGCACACGTGCATCGCACATGTACCATACTAGTATTACGTAAATATGGTATTCCTCATTGTATTTTGTCCATATTATTATGATATTGATTACAAGGCAATTCACAAACCCTTCATTTCTCCCCGGTCTCCTAGCGGTACACCTAAACATAAATTACATTTAATCATAGTGTCAAATTTTTTGAATTTGTATTGAGAAGACAACGGCTAACTTTAGTAAATTTCAGTTATCATACAACCAACAAATTCTCCATCTTGCTCTCTCCTCCACCCCCCCTCTTCAAACCTTCACCAAGCCAAAAATCCCAATACACAAATCCAAAATTTAACTCTATTTGTCCAAAAATCATGAAAATCAGGCTTCACCTGTAAACACATTTTCTTTTTTCCTTCTACCATTTTTAAAAATGGCCAGAAGGATGCCTTCAACTGAATCAACCCTCATCCTGCATCCTATTCTCTCCATCTCCCTCCTCGTCGCTTGGCTCGCAGCCTCCATCGCAATTCTCGCCACACTCTGCGCTTCTTGCCATAAAAAACCAACAACCACCTCACCAAAATCTCAATCCCCCGCTGCTCTTCCAACTAGCCCCGCAACAAGGTCTCAACAAGAACCTGAAGAATACATTCCTCCAATGCCAGAAGAGAGAATAACAGAACTCGATGCAGCAATACATGGCCCTATATATCCTACAACAAATGCTTCTGTAGGATCTACATCGAAGAGGAGATTGTCGGTGAGTTTGAGTATCGGGATTAAAGAAGGGATATCAAGGATCAAAACGAAGAAGGAAGGTCACCATTCAAAAGGGGGAGGAGAAGAGTCTTTATGGCAAAAGACAATAATTCTTGGTGAAAAGTGTAAAATGCAGAATGATGGTGATGATGATGAAGCGGGGAATGTGTTGCAGTCCAATAATGATGTGACATCGCCAGGGTCACAGGTATCCAGAAATACGTCGTTCGCGAGCGCAGAGACGAACCAATAACAAACTTTTTTTTTCTTTTTGTGATTTGCTGTGTATATTCTCTTCGTGACAAGAAGTTTGTTTCTCAATGGTTAATCTAAGACTATATATTCAACAGAAACTTAGTTTAATTTCGCTCCAGTGTTCTGTCTGTTAAAAGTATACATAAGAAAGGTTTGTGAATCATGCATATTGTGTGTCCATCTGGTGCTTGTAAGAGGCAAGAGATCAAATAACAACTAGGATAATTTTTCAGATAATCCTGCTTATCGACATAATCAAAATAGAATGATTACTCTAAAGACATACAACCTCACATTATTCTGTGGCTTGAACATGAAAAGAAAACACAAAAAACAGAAGAAAAAGATCAACATGACTCTGGGCATACATGACAGCACCAATTTCCTCAAAAAACAGAAGGAAACACAAAAACAGGCAAGAAAAATGCAATATACCTCAAAGAGAAACAAGTGCAAACACATAAAACATTTTTCTTCATTTAAACCAAGCACACACAATTTCCACAACGACCATATCAAAAGCCACCTTGTTGCATAAATTATTTGCATTACAATCACCGACGTGGCTTTCATAAAACAAATAGAAGAAAAAAGAATCAAATTACAGTGGTCCCGAAAACAAAGAACTCTACCATGTAAATCATGGGACACAACTTGGCACACGTTAATATGCTTCATAACTCATACCCCTCAGTTTTTGTGTAATATTCTTTTTACAAAGTGAGGAAAGCATTTGGTGTATCTAGTAGTGAAGCTTCTCATTGTTGTCGAAATTAAGAGACTCAATGCCTTTAAGGGTGGACTCGTAGTTCTTAATTGATGGAAGCCTCCCAGATGAAGGATGCCTGTGTTGCTCTCCAGATACAGCAGGCGAACTTCTCTGAGTGCTCGCGAGTTTATGGAAAGTCCCAGGGCTTGCTTCCGAGGTGCGAGGGCGCGAGAGTTCAGTCTCGCTCATCATTGCGTCTCGGCTGCTAGAAACAGCAGCTCGCCTTGAGGAACCGCTTGACCGGCCCAAAAAAGCTGAACTGGATAACTACATCAGATAATGTACCCATGGTCAGGAATGGCACAGTGAGAAAACAACAGTCCATTTTGTTCAAGTAAATTTTTTTTCTATGGGTTAATTGCACGTAGACCCCCTGTAGTATCATTGTTTTGCACTGGTTACCCTTTCAGTTCCATTGTCATAGATAGCCCACTGGGTAGATCCTTTTTTTCTTTTGAGTGGGTGGGTTTT
>JBAKGM010000412.1:4278093-4315262 GCA_037177215.1 Asparagus racemosus | reverse complement strand
TGGCGGGGGGTGGGGGGGTGGGGGGTGTTGGGGAAGGGTATAATTGGATTTTTAAAAAAAAATTAAGCGGGGCTCACATATGTTTGTTTTGTATTTTGGAAGTTAGGTCTAGAGATAAATATATAAAGATAAGTCAGTTCAATGGTACAAAATAAATTAGTTGGGTTTAAAGATAAACTAGGGTAAACTTTTGGGCCTATAAATAAAAGCCCCCTTTTTAATGGGTTCGGGTTCATTAGGTGTGGGTTTGGGTGTGGGTTTGAGTTTTGCTATGAAGAACATAATTGTCTATTAATACACAATGTTAAAGTTAACAGAATATTCCTTGCATTTTTAACACCAACTAATCATAGGGACCCATAGCAACAAGTTAATGCAATTTGATGGAATGATATCAAAATATGAAGATTTCAGGGACTACTACAAAGTAGTTATGATTTAAGGGACTAATATCTAAAAAGCCCTTTGTCAAATTATCGGGTCCCAATACGAACTCAACCCGGAAGAGGATCCCCCTCCCCACAACCCTCGCCAGAACGCTACTCTTCTCTCTTCTTCCTCATAGAAAAATAATCGAAAATTTATTCAAACCCTAGACCTGAAAATGGCTCTTTTGGATGAGAGCAAGTTCGAGGTGCAGCTCAATCTCTTGGCTCTTCGGATCCCTCGTCATCTCTGCACCTCAGTCCTCCGTCTCCTCAACAACGGGTACTCTCTCAATCATTCCCTCCATATTAATTTTCATTTTGATTCGATTTACCCTATATTTCCTTCCAAAACCTGTTAAAAGGTTGAATTTGGAGCCAAGTGTACTTCGAAAGGTGAAATCTTTATCTTTCTTAACCACAATTAAGGCTCAAAGTTTGGATTAGTTGCAGAAGTGAGTGAGAAGAAATTTTGTTTTAGGTCAATTGTTTAGGGCTTGAATATTTCTGGAACTGCTGGCTTAAATTAATCATATGAAGCAATTATACGAAGCGGTTATGAAATTTATTTTCAAATGTGAGGCTGGGTGTGTAATGCCAGATTGATCTCAATTTGGAAGATTTAACTTATTGATCGATTTACGGAAAGGAAAACAGTTGGTTGGATAGTATATTGGATAATAGTTCCAGAACAAAACATTTGGTAATGAAAACGACTGCGAACTAATCTCTGATAAATGATTATAGAACAAGTACGTCATATTGTGCCTTATTTTTGATAATATGCAATGCCCGGCCATATTCTTTCTGTGGCTCCTCCAGTGATCAACATTGATAAATATTCCTATCATCTTTTTCATGCCAGTTAAATTACCAGATACTTATACTTAGCAATAATGATGATGACCCACAGAAGTTCATATAAGTAATTCGATGAAATTTGATAATTTGCATCGGTGCTAGTTCCCTAGTAATGTTAATTTAGAAAAAAAAAAAACCAAAGCATCAATTATTTGCTATTGGCGCCTGTGCTAATTCACTCATAATGTACTCGACCAAAATCAGAGCATGTCGGGCATGCGTAATAAATAGTGATAAGATTACTAAATATTTATGCTAAACAGTAGTAAGTATATTACAAATGAAACATCAGACAGCAGCTCAATTAAATTTGCTAGTTGCATCAACAATAGTTCACTCATATGTATTCATTAGACCAAAACCAAAATGTGTATGACTTGCTAATCAGATGCACGCTACTCCACGTGTTACTTTGACCAGATCAGTATGTGCGTTGCATCCACTCTAGTTTATCATATGTACCATACGATCATAATTAAAATCTTTGGCATCTGTGCTAGACACTGAAAGAATGCAATGACATATCCAAAAAATAAACTTATCAATTATAAGGCATACCTTCACATTTAGGGGCGGCGAAAATAACCAAGAAAGCTCTTCCACCTTGTTTAGGTCCATATTACATGTCAGGAACATGACAGTGTTAGGCGTTATATTCTGAGCAGCTTGAAAGATTGAGTATCTGCATGTAACATGGTTTTAATTCTTTGTAATTAATCTATAGGAAATTTGTCAGATTAATAAGAAATTAATTAAATAAATTTAATGAATAAGTCAGCATTTCAGTGTACTATTAATCCACTAATGAATGAGATATTTTGTCTGATTGGAAATACTATACTTGTTACTAGTTAAGAAATTTGAACAGTGGCTTCTCTAGCAGGATCTGAAATCTGAAATAGCCATTCTTCGGACGCTATAGAATCACAGACATGTTGAATAAATAAAAACCACTTTACGACATGCAATAATTCTTATATGTGTGGTAGCTAATAATTTTTTATATAATGATGCACTGATCTGCTGAAAACATATGTGCAAATTATAATTGCTTATGATAGCATGCGCTCAAAATAAACATGAGATATGGCACAAATTTCATGACGTTACGAGGAATTGATCTATGTGAGTTTGTGTTCCACATGTGCTCCATGATGAATATTAATTCACCTAGGTTTAGTTGGTTGCAATGTTTGTATTCTATGTGAGGTTTGTGATGCATGTGAAATTGGAATTCAAGGTGGGCACCACCTCATTTTATTTGTGAGGCCCATGATGTATGTGAATTCCTGACGTGTAACTTGATGGAAAGTTCTAGTTTATATGAGGTCCACGATGTATGTTTATTAGCCAAGTTTGAGTAAGATGGTTCATGATAGACGCAGATTTCCTGAATTTGACTTAAATGGAAATTCTAGTTCAAGATAAATGTTTGAGTTCGAGATGAATGATAGTCGCGCCATAAATAAGTTTGTGATTTACGTGTTTTCAGGCTCATTGTCCGTACACAATGATACCAAGTTTAATATGAACAAAGCTAATTGAAAGTTTAGGAATTGGTTTTAGCAAATTGATTTTGAACCAATAATCTGGGGCAATAACCTTTTACTACCTGCACTTACCATCAGGTTCAAAAATTTTCAAGGCTAGGGGATTTAAACTGATCCATCCAGGTAATAGCGTATGAACTCTGGACCAACTAAAGTTCTTCATTACGCATTAATTTGTTGAATCAGTCATATAGAACTTGAGACATGCATGAGCTCGACATGGATGCGAGTTCATAGGAAAGCAGATGGAAGCTTAAAAGCTATTGTGATCCATAGATTTGCAGTTTCGACATACTTTAATTTGGCATATTATGGTCTGTGAGTTCTGAAGTTGGATTTAGCTTAAGGGCATTCAGTTTTATATCATTTGAAATTGTTTCTTTACGTTTAATGGTCCATATAATTTGAAATTGTTTCTAGTTTAAGGAGATGTATTCATGGCATTTGAATATTGATTTTCGGATTTAATTTTTGTTATCTCTATTGAAGTATGAAAGCGATTCAGAGATATGAGCTTAGAAAGTTAACTAAGTCATTCAACATGATGCTTGGTACTAGGAAGATGCTCAACGAGCAAAGGTTCATTTTGGTATAGATATGCAAGATAAAGAATATATAAAATTTTCCAAACAATCACGTAATCAAACAGTGACTGGAAGTCAACTGGAAGTTATATATATGTGTTAGCAATAGAAGGATAATTGAAGAGATCAGCACTTGATTTAGAAAAAGCTTATGCACAATACATAAGGAGATAGTATGATGGAATTTAGAAAAGAAACAAGTATTTAGAATGTGCATTGATGTGATTGAATACATGTGTAATAGAATAATTATAATTTATGTTCTGGGGAAGTAAATGAGTAGAACAATTAGGTTTTACTGCGTAAGAATTATTGTCAAGCTACTAGCAAGACGTCCCTCCCAAATTGAAGTGAGTTTAAGAATGAATGGATAGTAGTGCTGGAGCCAGGCTTCAGCTTTATGAAATCAGGTTGCATGTTGCTAATACAACAATATTGTGAAAATAGATCACAAAATTTCTAATATGAGAACAGATGCGAATGACAAAAGCATATCTAATAAGAAACTTGTGTTTGCAATTAATATACAACTGATTACCATCATTCAGTACTATCAAAATGAGCAAAATATAGAAGAAAATATCAGCATCACAAGGCGACAATCATACCCATCTTTTGACTTGAGCATATTGAGAGTAAAGTTCAGAACTTTGCTAAGATTAACCTCCCCATGGTAGTGAAAGCAAGGCGATATCACCCTATAGAAAATGAAAAATTTTCAGCACAAATAGTAATAATATATCGTTCTTTTGTCAAACACCTTAGGTTTTCACTGGCTCACATCTTTGCGCAAAGTTTCAAGTATTCAACTTTTTCATTATTCATTTTGACTTTTATTTTAGCTTATGGTTTTAGCTATCTGATGCTATTTATTCTATCTTAACTGTCAATTATGTCATTTTATAGTACTTGCCTATCCTAGTAATACCTATACCAATCTATATAACAAAAATAAATCCTTCATTCTAAAAACTTTATTGTCTATAACTACTTCTTTATGTAGTAAATAACGATAAATAAACAATTTAAAAAGATTTAAAAAAAGGTACTTACCTTCAGGCATGACGCGAGTTGGAAAAAATCCCCAATTACAAATCAGTATAATTCTCCACCCCATAAATCTTGGCATTATTAACTGCAAGCTCAACTCTTTTAGTATCAATTTCAATCGCAATCATGTGACATCTAAGAAAAAACACCAAAACCAGAAAAATAGGCCTTATTCCTCAATGAAATTGGAGGGAACAATAGAGGGTTGCGGTATTTTACCTTGTGGCGAGTCGTATGGCATTGTTGTTGATGCCAGAGAAGCAGTCTATAACGAGGGAGTTAGCGCCCGTTAGGGACACGTGGGGAGCTGCGATTGGCTCAGGGGTGATGGAGAACCAGCCCTCTTCGCCCAATTGGATGCCAACGTTGTACTTGGAGAAGAGAGAGCGGTGTTGGAGATACTATTTGGCGAGGAGAGGACTGATGATGGCGGGAGTGGTTAACGTTATATTTGAGGAGAATATTCTGTTAAATCTAACAGTTGGAGGCAAAATGACTATTTTACCCCTCTATAATGTTCTCTTACCCATTTCTTATTGAGTTTAAACCCGATACCCATTTAAAAAAAACCTAAATCCACTTGAGTTATTCTCTAGTGGTCATAAAAGAACCCTAACCCAAAGTTGAGTTTCACGAAGATTCGAAACATACCAGAGAGGGATAGCTTGGTAATTACAGATGTTGGGTTAGGAGGTAACCCAACTATATTTGGTTTTTTTAACTGAAATACTAACAGAGGGACTATTTTGCAAGCTATAAGATTTGAGGGAATTATATGCAAGTATTAAATATTTAAGGGACTAACATCTAGGAACCCATTTTCTTTTCTATAAGCTTTTTTAGTCCTTTTAGAATCCCACATAGATGAAAATTTTAATAAATTAATGTTAGTAAGTATATCTTTATCATTTCCTAATGGCCAGTTTTGGTTGGGGTTTATTATCTATATATCCTCACATCTATAAATTTTCACATTACTTTTTAAGTCTTTATATTTATTTATGCATTATGCTAAAATCATCACAATTCTTTAGCTTACTCCTTCACTTAACCTTTGTTAAACATTAACCAATTTCCAATATTGTCTGTATTTTATATGTTCTCTAAAACTATTTGATTCTTAACAAGAGTATGACTATGAACAAATTGCTAATAGTCGTTGGCCAGCGATGACATCATTTCAATACCCTCTTTCTTCTATCTACACCATTGCCCATATACAAATGTGCCTTTGATAAGTGAAAGTTGGACATAATAGACACAATAATGTATTTGGACATTTCAAGCTTATACAATAGCTTTAGCGACATTAGAACAATTTACTAATAGTATATGGTACTATGATAGTTTTCGTTAAATTTTTAAAGTTATCCTTTTCCCTAATAAAATTAGTTTATGATAGTTTTGTGAAGAAAAAGTAATAATTTGGTCCTACTACCAACTCAACCCGTAATGGAAAGAGGATCCCTTTCCACCTCTCCCCAAAACCCCTAAAACCATCATGCGCTCGCTTCTCTTCAAAAAAACCCCACCAAAACACTTTTTCTAAAGCTAAAGAGATAATCAAAAATTTATTCAAACCCTAGACCTAAATTGGCTTTTTTGGATGAGAGCAAGTCTGAAGTGCGGCTCAATCTTTGGGCTCTTTAGATCTCATCATCATCTTTGCATCTTAGTCCTCCATCTCCTTAACAACGGGTACTCTCGTATTCAATCACTCCCTATAAATTTTGTTTTGATTGGATTTACGATATATTTCCTTAAAAAATTGTTAAAAGGTTGAAATTGGAACTAAGTGCAATTCGAAAGTGAAATCTTTTTCTTAACAACATCAAAGGTTCAAAGTTTGAATTAGTTGCAGAAATTAGCTGAGAAATTTTTTTTGTCTAAGCCAATTATTTAGAGCTTGAAATATTGCCAGAATTGCTGACTTAATTCAATAGGATGAAGCAATTATGAAATTTCGAATGTAACGCTAGGTGTGTAATACCAAAATCAATTTTCATCTGGAAGATTTAACTTACTGATCGATTTAACGAAAATAAAAAAATTAGTTGGATGGTATATCAAAATGCTGAGGATGATTTCATAATTTAGCTGTGAAGATGTTTTCTCGTAGTAAAAGCGGTGCATATTATAGGCATTGAAAAGTTGGGTCGTATATGGAATTTAGATGTAGATGCTTGGGATAACTATAGGTGAGAACTATGAATCGAAAACCTATATGAATGGAAAGACTAAATTAAGCAGATTGTTTAGTTAGCCTTAAAGGAAGTCAACATGTTATGAGCTTTTTATTAGATGCTTTGATATGCTTCCTAAACCCTTATAATAGCCTATATAAGGAGCATGACTTTACATCCCAGATAAATAAGTATATATTCTAAATAGGAGTGATGAAAAGCTATGTACAGAGGAGTATATTCCGTAAGAGGAGTATATTCCGTATCAGGGGCACTAATGTCTATTTATCTTGTGAGAGTTAGGGTGGAAATAGATACCGGGCTGTTTCTCGGCGTGGGTGGAATATTCTTTTTGTTTTTTGACTGTGTGGGTGTGATACTAATGCCTATACTCAAAACTATTTGCATAAGTTGTAAATAATATCATCTATAAAATTATAAGAAATGAGAGAATTGACCTCCTATAACTCAAGGCTAATCAAGTGATCATGTTACCTGCTTGGGATAAAACATCCTTGTCAATCTAAGAATACGATGTGTGACTTAACAAGGATGGTGTAGGTCCAACTGGACAAGAAATAAATGATTTAAAATATTAAATAAAAATAAAAACTAATCTCTTGCGCTTTACATTGTGAATTAGTATTCAACTCACATGTGTAAGTACACAAATATATATCAGGCTCCACTATAAATAAACAATAATAACAGTAAGACTTAAAAAAGCCTAACTCAGGGGTAAACAACAATAGTGATGGTAATAAACATCACTTGGATAAAACAACAACAAAAGGTCTTCTATTTATGTATTTTCTTCTTTTTATTTGTTTTTTTTTGTTGCTTGGGTTGTTTAGTTAAGTTCCTTTTAATGAAATAATAGGGAATTCTTGTATACCTATCACCTTCTCACAAAAGAAATTAATAATAGAAGCACAATTTGGGAGAAATTCAACATGAAGACCCTCAAACCACCATCACTAACAAAGAAAAAATTAAGAGAAGGTAACATATTCTTATAGCCCCGTTTACTTTACGGAAGCTTTGAAGTTCTAAGAGTTACAACAATAACAAGGTATTTATCCCAATTTTTTGGGGTTGACTACATGCTTGTAGTGTTACTAATGCGCGATGCATAATGCAAGGCGCAAAGAACCTTTATGCTCACATGTGCAGCAACGCAAGACGCAATGTGACACACTTGAGTAAAGCGAGGCACACACCACGAATAATTTTTTACGATACATTATCAAACATGAAAGAACTAGTTTATGAATTTTCGTATAAAAAATATGTGAATATAAATAATATCTATTACCAATAACAAAATAAGATCTTAATTTATAATGCTAACACTCCTGACATAGTAACAAAGGCTAACTTACCAGATTGGTGATTTCAATAGACCTTCTTACCAATATGGTGTTCTTAAAATCTATAGCGTCATTAAGGCACTTTAAGTTGGCCTGCAAAGCGTTGAAGCTCAGTTTCTCATTGATGGTAAGAAATTTTCGGAGTGTTATCATGTGATGTCTTATATCATTTTTGAGATGTTGATGTGGCAATGACTTGTTGACATGACAAAGATTAGGGAAAATTTGGGACAAACTAAGGGGAGAACCTACTACGGTTCATGGCTAAAATGCACCAAAGGAGAAATTGACAAGGGAAAATCATTCACCAAACATTATGGTCCTTTCAAGCTCAGGTTCATTGTGCTTAACAAAAAACCAAAATGTGTTTCAACAAGCCTTAATTTATAAAATTCAAACGAGATTACACTCAAATTATAGGGTGTGTTTGGCAAACTCTTAAAACAAGGTCAGGTCTGAACTTGACCCAGTTTTGAATTCATTTTTTATTGGTAAAAACTAGGCTAGTTTTGGCCCAGTTCTTAAGCTACAATGACAAATTAAAGAGGTGATTGTCTAAACAATTGAATTAAAATTAACTTTTGAAAACTTTTATATTTGAACAAGAAAAACTAAAGGTGTAAGGAGTAAAGTGAAAATTGCCTTATTTTAAATAACTCAATACTGATGGTCTTCAACAATCCTAATAATCCAAAATTCTCATAGAAATGGCCGCCGACAGGCTTAATGATTGGGAATGAGAATTTGTGCTCAAGAAGATCTAGGACGTAATTCAGCGAAATGTCAACGTCAATCAAAGTTAGTCGAGTGGCACTTGAGTGACTTTTACACCTTCGATTTTGCCTACTGCGGGCTCCAGGTTCCATCGTACACCGCTCCCACCAATCACAAGGACAAGGTCCTATTGTGATCGCATCGCTCTCAAGAAAGAGAAAGAAGCAGGCTCAACTCTTTAGTTCTTCGTAGGTCTAACTGGACAAAGAAATAAACAATTTCAAATATTAAATAAAAACTAAAATTAACACCTCGCACTTTACATCGTTAACTAGTATTCAACTGACAGTTTAACTACACAAATATATATTAGGCTTCACCGTAAACAAACAGTAATAACACTAGCATAACTCGAGGGAAAAACAACAATTGTGATGGTAATAAACCTCACTTGGATGAAACAACTACAATAACAAAAGGTCTTCCATGTATGTAGTTTCTTCTTTTTCTTTGTTTTTCAGTAAATTTTTTTTGTTTCTTGGGTTATTTAGTGAAGTTTTTTAATAAAGTAATAGGGGATTATTGTACACGCATCTTCTCACGAAAGAAAATGATAATAAAAGCCCAATTTGGGAGAAATTCAACATCAAACCTCCTTCCATCACCACCACCACCACCAACAAAGAGAAAATTAAGGGAAAGAAATCAATAGGTAACATATCCCTTACAACCTGTGAAGTTGTGAGAGTTACAATGAGAAGGCATTTATCCCAAAATTTTGGGGTTGACTACATGATTCTAGTGTTATCAATGCGACACACCAAGTAAAGCGAGGCACACACCCCATATATAATTTTTCAAGATACACAGTCAATCATGAAAGAACTGGTTTATGAATTTTCTCATAAAAAATATGTTAATATCAATAATATCTACTACCAAATAACGAAATAAGATCTTAATTTATAATGCTAAACAACTTGAGGTTGACATAGCAGTAAAGGCTAAATTACGAAATTGATAGTTTTGCCAGACCCTTTTACCAATTTGGTATTCTTAACAATTGGAATGTCATTAAGGCGTTTTAAGTTGGACTTCAAAGGGTTAAAGCCTAGTTTCTCGCCATCGGCGAGAAATTTCCGGCAAACTTCTCATATGATATCATGTGAAGTTTTAAACCGTTTCTAAGATGTTGATGTGACAATGACTTGTTGATGTGACAATGGTTAGGGACAATTTGGGACAAAATTAGGGGGAAAACTTAAAACTAGACTTACGGTTAAGATGCAACAAAGGAGAAATTAACAAGGGGAAAGCATTCATCAAACATTATGGTCTCTTCAAGCTCATGCTCACGGTTCAATGTGCTTAACAAAAAACCAAATTGGGTTAAAAAAACCCTAATTTCTCAAATCCATACGAAATTACACTCATTTTGTAGATTCTCCTTCAATTAACTCAAGCTAATCAATCAAGTAACCATCAAATCTCTGAGTTCTCCTCCATTTTCTCTCCCTCTTTCGCTCTCAATTTCTAATAATGGGAGAATTTGGAAAGAGGTGGGGGGGGGGATGGAGTTGGAAATTTGGGGGGTTTGAGAATTTAGGGTTAGTTATTTCACCCTCTCTCTCTTGCCATGTCACAAATGAAGTGCCACATAAGCATGCCACATCAGCCCAATAAATCACGTGGTTTGCACATGACCAATTCCCACATGTTTTGTTGCCGCCGGTGAGATATTAAGCCTTAATTCATCGAGCACAAACTTAAAAGGGCCTTAATGATGCCAGAATTTTTAAGAATACCATATTGGTAATGGGATCTACTACAGTTAGCAATTTCGTAATTTAGCCTTGTAGTAATGTTCATAATTTTTCAAATTAAAATTCAAATCAAGGCTAGTATTGAAGCAAAATCAAATAGTAAACAAGGGTGAGGTAAAGTCCTAAAATATGGCTAGTAAAATGGCCTAACAAGCTTATTCATTATTTTGGGATTTGGATTATCGGATATAAAGTCCCGATTGAAATGTTGAACAAAAATATGAGGATATGCTTTGTATGAGCCTTGTAGGAAGCACCTTCACATAGCGCTTGTAAGATACAAAAGGGCGTGCCACATCATCTGTGGGCCGCTTTGCCACTATCTCGTATTGCAGGGTGCAAGGGGCACAATGAGGCGTGCGCCTTTGATAACACTACATGATTCATGTTCTCCCATTCAGTCTCTTAAAAAATCGGGATATAACAAATTTCATACACAATATTAACAATAAATAAAAGTACACAAATAAGACCAGCCATGCACTGGACAAAGCCTCGAGACAGAAAACAATGAGGATGCGATCCTGCTAGGTGAGTCTATTCTCACATATCAACACTTTCAAACTAGCTTATTTCTCACAATTATATTCTTTTTTTTTGACGGATTCTCACAATTTTATTCTAGTAAAGATCAGAAATTAGTCAATTACCCTTGATTTTTAGGATAGCTTTTTATATGAACTCAACAAAATTATATATGACCTGCAAGTCAACAAAAGATAATTTTTTTTACATCAGATATGAGGTATACGCTGAGTTTTTTTAATGATTATATCCATCATCTAACATCCTTTTTTTACTGCTTCCTTTGCAGATACCTACTGGATAAGGCTCGTATCAAACCTATAACTGAAGATTCTGCGTGTGAGAAAAACCGTTTGGTTATATTATCTGAAAAGATTCAAAATTCTGGTAATAATACATACATAATATTTTATATAGTCCTCAGCATCTAGGCGTTCTATGGCCTAATTTGTCTTCTGTAATCACTCATGTGTTTTATCTATAGAATTTGAATACCTGTAATCTTTTAATGCAGACAGCTAAACATAAAACATTTCGTTCCATAGAAATATTATTGTTTGGAAAATTTAACTACCTGATTAACATTTAACATGTGTTTCATATACTTGATTTCCCTAGAAATTTGGGACAGTCAGTTTGTTCATAGGTACTTTCAGAGCATTGTTGTGGCAAGTGCTCAGTGGCTCTCTTTATCATGCATTAAACAACTAATGGTTTTCAATTTTGAGGAGTTGTGGGCATTTAACCTTAAGGGCCAGGCTGGCAACCATTGCACTTAGCTACACCTACATGCCCTGCAAAACCACCAGCACCACCGCATACCATTAAAAAAAAAAGAAAGGAGGAAAGGAAAAAATTCATATATTTGTGTTATAACTTATCTGATCCACATGCTTTTTCTGTCAGTTCATGTTTCGACAATAGATAATACAGAGTAGCCTAAGGAATGGAAAGACAAGGAAGAACCACAGTTAATTTTATCGTCTCTCTTCGTGTATCCTTTAAACATGATCTAGTTAAATTTTTTTTCTTGTCACATACATGGTTGGTAACTCTCATTAAAGCTAGTTACTGATTAAGATTTTATTGTTTTTGGAAATGGAACAGATTTATCAGATATTCCTCAGGATGTAATGGATTCATTAAAGCAGTTATGTGAGATCAAAGTGGTGCCTCATACATTGACACTTGGATATTCTTATTGGGGAGCAGGTCAGTTGCAGGCCGATATGTGCAATACTCATGTAAAGAAATAGTAAACTTGTCACGCAGACAACATAGTCATGGAAATTTAATCTATAAGGTGCTTTAATGCACATTGATGTTTCACAAAGTTTATATGCAGAAGGGCAAGAAATTATATTGTATATATCAGATATTAAACAATTATCTATTTTTTTTACTTCTTTCTTTCATTTTCTCAGGTTGTGGCTTCCCCAAAAGGAAGACTATTCATACCATCTTCTAATATAATTTAACATAATAATAATATTTTTCTCTTTTCTTCAAGTTTGACTCTACTATGAAAGCTCTCCAATATGTATGGAGGGATAAAGATATTTGGAAGATTGTTTCTGCTTTTTATTTATACAAACAAAGAGCATCGTGTAATTGTAAACCTAAAATTTTCTAGAAAATAATCCCTCTTGATACTCAACAGTTTGCGACAATCAAACATTTTCGCAATGAAAGTTCATAAATGGCAATGTAGTTACCACCCAATCCATCTGATGGGAATTTCAGGAAAAAAAAATTAATTCGTATGTGAGAGAGGGAGAGGGAAGATACTTTGTTTGTAGTGATAGATAGATGGATGAATTATTATATAAAATGACATAAGTGCACTTCCATCTCTATTGAAATCAAGAGTTATGTCACTTTTCGTTCAATTTGTTCCCTACCTTCACTTCCTTTGTATATTATTTGATGCAGTATGCATGCAGGCGTCTTTGTATGCATATACCTACTACCTAGATAGATACTTGCGTATCGATGTCTGATTTATCTACGCATGTATAAAGATGGAAATCTTGGAAGTCTTTGTCAACAAAGTCTGAATTAGTCCTCTGGTTTTGTGTTACCCATTAGTATGCTTTAATTATGGTGCTCAAGCATTTAGTAGTGCTTCTTTGATATCAATAGTAGTTTCTTTATTCGTTTTCCTTGTTCTACTCAATGGAATTATGCAGTGTTTTACTGGTTTCTAAGTGGAACAAAAGGACCTTCACAATTATAATTCTTATTTTATTTCTTAATGATTATCTTTTGGCTACCATCTGTGCTTTAAAGGCACTTCCCTTCTTTTGCAGATCATATACTGAAGCAAATACTGCCACAAGGAGTGGAGGTGCCTTCTTCTTTTGAAACAATAGTTAAGTATTTCTTATTTTTCCGTACATATTGTATTTTCTATTGTATTCTTCCTTCTATTTGATATTTGAATTACCTAAGTGTTTTGTATGGTAGACTTTTTAGAGAACTCTTTTCTTTTATTCATACTGTCATTTTGTATTGACAAAATTTAATCTCCAGGTCATATTGCCCATCTGAACATAACTAGTGACCTACTCCCTTACAAGGATGTCATTGCGAAGGTTATTTATGATGTACGTCTTCTTCTGCCTCCCGCTGTTATTTCATGATAATTATTTATCTGACAATATCTGCCAGTTGTTTAATCAGCACAGACGTTCCTGTTTATTTTCGTTTTTATCCACATTTATCATGAGTAGATACAGAGTTCTGTATTTTCTTTCTTGCTTAATTTAGATCATCACTTGATTTTACTAGATCTCTATAAGTGCCTCATTCTTTTGCTAGTCAGGTTTTGCTTTTATTTTTATATTTACTTGTGCTAATATTGATATGGTTCATTGTGTCGTAAAATCTCAATTAAAAATATTCAATATGTGGTTAATCTTTCATGGGAGTTTCTTAAACTCTATGCACCGTTATGGTACATTCTAATATGTTGGACTACACTTCAGTATACATTTTCAATTAATCAGCATTACTTCAGGTCGTATGTGGTTAGATCATTTTTGATCCTCTTAGTGTCTTTTTTCCAGTGAGAACGATGAGCTTGCACTGCTTTTCATGTACCTAGTGCTTGCTGTTCCATTTGAATGGCCCATGAAAGGGTGCTCAACTTGTTAGGCATGTTATAGTATAAAAATTGTAACCCTGGCCTCATTCCTCACCACAACTTCAAAGTTTTGGTGTAGTGGAAGGGAATTTAAGAACTGGGGAAAAAAAACCTTTTTCCTGATGTTTTCCCCTTATATTTCATTATCAGATACTTATAGTTTTTTAGGTCGTCAAATTTTATGGCCATCATTTGTTTCCACACCAGGAATTGTCTTGCAATATTTGTTATTTATGTTGTAAAAATTTTCCGAACTGTATCAATATCCCTTTCATTAGCACCATAAGTTTTCATTTCAGATATAGATTATACTTGGGGGTCTAGGAGCTTTGGTAAATTATAATTTCTTTTTCCTTATTGTGAATATCTGATTTTGTTTTCCTTTGCTATTCTTTTTATCCTTGATGCTCCTCTCTTTGCAGAAAAATCAACCAAGAATCAAAACGGTGGTAAACAAAGTCGGTAGCATTACAAATGAGTTCCGAGTGCCCAAATTTGAAGTTCTGGCAGGTGAAGATAATATGGTCACGGAAGTTAAGCAGTATGGTGCCACATTTAGGCTTGATTACAAGCTTGTCTACTGGAACTCAAGGCTCGAGCATGAGCACATTCGACTGATTTCTCAGTTTCGCAGAGGAGACATCATTTGTGATATGTTTGCTGGTATTGGTCCTTTTGCTATCCCGGCGGCACAGAAAGGTTGTATTGTTTTTGCGAATGATTTAAATCCTGATAGCGTTAATTACTTGAGGACTAATATGAAGGTTAACAAAGTGGAAGATAATGTCTGTGCATACAATATGGATGCTAGAATATTTATGAAACACTTGATGGAAATTCCAGCTTCTGAGATTCATTCAAAATCTCTGCTCAGCGAGCTGAAAGTTTGTGAAATAAACAAATTATCAGCTACTGAGGAAGCAGCTTCTGAAAATGGAAGACTAACTGGTATGCAGGCTAAAACTTGAGAAGATGCATGTCTTTTGAAAGAACGAGAATGGGTTAATGTTCATATTCTTTCAGTTGATACAGATATAGCACCAGTTGCTGGAGTCACAAATGAAGGGTTAGATGGCTCATTGATGATAGACAATGTTTCTGTTAAAAGGCGACCTGAAATTTGTGACGAAGGTAAGATTGCTGCAATGAAACATCTATTTATATGCGTGTGTTTGGCTGAAACTGTGGAAGGTAATACGTAGTGGAAGAAGCTATAATGTCAATTTCATGAACTTAGTTAACAGATATAAGATGCACCATTAAATCGCGATTTATGACTATGATAAGACTATGATGACTGGACCACAGTTCCAGTTTTGAGCAACAACTGTTACTCTTAGAAAGAAGTCCAATTATATTACCATTGGAGCAGGCCAATGCTTATCACTAAATGAGCAGACAGACACATTATGTTTGTAAATGAAGGAAAGGAATAACAGAGGGTATACAGACAAAACCCTTGTGTTTATGCCTTATGAATATGCCTTTTAGTGTATTAGTCTGTTTAAAGTTATAATACCTCTTTACCAAAAATATTTCATAGACAGTAGACACCCTTGCGTTCTAGTATACAATTTCAGTCTATCTTTGAAGAGATCTTACATTAACCTTATGTACAAAATTTTTGTTCTCCCACTGCCAGCTCCAGGAGATTCTTGACCTAGAACAGTAGATGTCATTATGGAAGAGGTTCTAGATGTGACTTGTTTTTCTATTGGCTCGTCTAGTTTTGTATATGATACCCAGTTTGACTGTCAAGAGATCTTAACATGAACATTGTATGCTAAACTTTTTTTTCCTCTCCCTTCCACTGCCTTCTTCAGGAGAAGAACACGACTTGCATTTCTATGGACAAACTAACAAAGAAATGTGTGAGGAACTTAGTGATATTGGACACAGGGCATGTTAAGATTTTAGCATAAAATCTTAAAAATCAAAATTTAAAATGTTATTATGACAAGGTTTAGAACAAAGTTATTAGTGATACACTGAAAGTGTTTAATGTGTTGAATGGAATTCTTATTAATCCTAACTTCACATAGATATGATAAATGAGTGTTTTTCTTTCTGGTTTGGGGGAGGTAAATGTTAAATTACATAATTATTTATACTTAATGCATATCTTGGTTTTTTTTTCTATTCTTATTTTCCTTCCTCATTATTGTGAGCTTGGCAGAGCAACATGCTGAAGGTGGAGGTACTAATGCAGGAAGTCAAAGAAAGGGGAATGCTAATAAGAGAATAAGAGGTGTTAAATCCCCAACTCCCAAGGCTTGGGAGCATGTTGATCATGTGGTTATGAATCTTCCTGCATCTGGTCTGTACTTTGTAGGTTAGTTTATGATTCATGGTTATTTTTAAATTTGAACTCTAGATATTAGGATATGTCATTTAGATCATAAAGCAATAAACATATTACGCAATGCAACATTGTGCACTTGCTGGAAGATCCTTTGCTATTTTCATGTGATGTTGTATCGGTATTCATTTTACAAAGCTTCACTGTGATGTATGTTTTTATCTTCTTAAGTATTACCAATTTTTGTGCATATAAACCTCAATTGATGTGCTCATGTTTGGCTTCTTTTCTAATTTTGTAAACTTGAGGACTCTCTCTCTCTCTCTCTCTCTCTCTCTCTCTCTCTCTCTCTCTCTCTCTCTCTGTGTGTGTGTTAACTTCATGCAGCAATCACTTAACTTCATGTAGCAATCGCTTCAGTCTTTAAAATGTTGGGGCCTTCTTTCTTGGGTTTCTTTTTAGCTTTTGTCGTTTGCAGATTAAAAGGATTTTCTTGTACAGAAATGACACCTTAGATACAATTTACAACATGTATCTGTTGTGGCTTTAGGAAATAATTAATTAACTGAGATTATGTTATATACACATATAGTGTTATTTACTGTACTTCCATTGTTCAGGTTTCTGAACAGTAAGCACATCGTTCTTCCTTTATCTGTTGTTTTTTTTGTTTCCACTTATTCTTGCTTAATGATCTGGCAGATGTATTTAAGGGTCTTCTTCAAAGGAAATACTGGAAGGGCCCTTTACCGTGGATACACTGCTACTGTTTCATGCGGTCAAATGAAACTGAAGAAACAATCCTAGCTGTGAGTTATTTTGATCTTAATTTTGATATTATCTTTTATCTTGAAATGATATGTAGTTTGCAGGATCAGTAAGCGGCACCTTGTATTGTTTTCAAATCTAATATATATTATGATGCCCCCATATACCCATTGAAGTTTTTTTTAAAATTATTTTTTAAACGAAGATATGGTTCTTTATCCATAAACCACAATTATTAATTGACAATTTTTTGCTTTGGAACTAACAACGACTGCAAATACTTCACTGCTACCTAACTTTCAGATAAGGATGTTTTAGTGGCTATTCATTTGAGGCATTGTCAGAGTGTTAAGTGGAACCATGAATATTGCCTGACGTTTAGTCTTTAAATGTCTGAAAGGGAAGCAATTCATATTGCTTCCTCGAAAGGAAGTACACCTGCTGAGTAGATAGTCTGAATTATATGGTTAGCTATTCTTATTTAGATGTTAAGAGCTCATTTATGTTGCTTGAAGATTCATATCGATTTCAGGTCTCACTGAAATGAATGAGCTTTAGGGAATGGAGAGTACCATACAGAAAAAATGTTGCTCATTTCTTCTCTTTTTTAGGCTGACTTAGCATTTTTAACAAGCATGGTACGTAAGAAAGTGAATGACCTGAGTCTTATAATTAAACCAGATCCTGGGTTCTCATTTTAAAGAAACCAATAAACTGGACAATTTCCATTTATTTAAGAATATTAAGCTCCACTATGACCTTTAATGTCCAGAATACAGCGACATAGACTTTTGTGATTGTCTATTCTACAGCATTAGGCAGTTTCTGATGGTAATTTTTGTTGTCTACCTATTAGTTTTTTCTTGTCACTCTGAAATGATTTAGTATAACACCATTGAGGCTTAAAATTGTAGTATGATCCCTATGATATACCACAGCGACTATCTGCTGTATCCAGCATATTATTTGGTATTAATTCTGTGGAAGAATATGGCAGAAGGCAAATTATTGGCAGCTTGCCGTGAACCACTTGATAAAATAGGCACTGATTTAACATACATACAGTGCTTTGATTTGATTATAAACTAATAAGTTAGACAATGTAATTGAGACACTTCTATTTCTCATTTTAAAATCAATTGAGAAAACAAGCACTTGATTTAACATACATGTAGTCTTTGATTATAAACTAATAATTATAACCTTAGGAGAATATTTCATCAAATTCTTATACGGAATAGGTTTACATATACGGAACAAAACCAAATTGCGTCTCTTAAAATATTGATAATATTATGTCAAGATGTCTGTATAATGGTTGCAAAACCTAGTGCAGATGGAGGAGAAAGGAAAAAGGGACCGAGGCAAGTAAGTGAATCTGTTTGGGTTTAGTGACATACATGAAGTGGTTGAAGGATAAGCCTCTGATTCTTGGTCGATGAATTTGCTAAAGATCATCTGTCTTTCCTTCTCTGTGTATATATTAGGCTCCAATTATCTTGGTTATTTCATATAAATAGGGATCAAGGGTAATGATCATTCTGTGTGCAGTGTTATTATGGAGCCCATTGTTCCAGATTGCATGTGGATGGTATTAATGCTTTTATGTTCTATTTTCATATTATATACTGTATTTAAAGCGTACGATTACTCTACATGCACAATGTTTTCCTTTCCATAGAACAGCTTTCATTTTATATGCAGGAGGCTGAGGCTTCTTTCGGTGCAAGGATACCAGAACCGAAGTTTCACAGGGTTCGAGATGTCGCACCTAACAAGGTATGTTTTGTTTGTCATATGATATCAAGAGCTTGGAATATTTTTATGTTATCACACTACGTTTCTTTTCTGTTGATATCTGGTAAGGGTTGGTGCTGGGGTTCACAAATTAGTCATGGTACTGTACTCAGATAATGATAGACCCAGTGTACTCTAGCCCTTGGAAGTTTTCTGTTGTTGCTTCGGTTATGACCTATGACAGCTCCATTAACCTAATAGTAATAGTTGAAGTCCTTCTAACCATTACATCAAAACTTCGAAGCTGCGATAGTTGAGGGTTATAGTTTTATATTCTAACATGCCCCTGCTGGTTGAGCACCCTTTTTTTATGGGCAAAACCCGGAGTCACATAGCGGTGTCAATTTTTTTAAATATAAAATTCGCTTTAAATTCGTGGCTGGTGGGATTTGAACTTGGATTGCTCTGATACCATCTTAAAGTCCTCCTAACCATTACACCAAAACTTTGACGTTGTGGTGAGAGTTGAGGGTTATAGTTTTATATTCTAACAGTAATGAATGCAAATCACCCTTTGTTGATGTTTATTAAACAGTGAATTTCATTCAGCTACAAGAAAGATGCAAACAGTGGATGACCCTGTTTTAATTTGGCATGATTTTTCCTTGTAATAAATTGCAAGGCAACTATTTGTAATGAATTTCTTATTATTTTGTCGCCAGATCACTGAAATAAACTTAACCTATTTCCCATTAGCTCCTTACCTAAACAAGCAGCAATTCCTGCTAATATGCTTGACTTTTTATTTCCAGCTGATCTTAAGTTGTAAGCTGATAACTAGTTTTCTGTGTGCATTTTTTTGATCTCCCGCCTTAAAGCTGTGTTCCCCCACTAGGCCACTATGCTAGCAAGTCTGGTTAAAATCATATGCTTTCTACCTTTTTAACGCTTTTTCTTAACCTGAAAGTAAATTTTTTTGCTGTTCACTTTGTCATGGCTTGCACGAATCCTTATTTCTTCTCAACCCTGCAGGCAATGTACTGTTTAACCTTCAGGCTCCCAGAGGAAGCATTTTCTCAAGAGGATGAATTGCAGGACACTACACAAAATTTGGTTACTGAATCATAGCCAGGTATCAAGCCATACTCTGAAAGGTCAGATGACACACGATTGTGATTCAACATAACACTGTATCATTGAAGGATTAGCTGTCATATAAATTTAAGCACTTCGCAGCAAGAGTTAGCCTAGAGTTAAAGTAAACTTGTCGATGAATTATTCGAGAGTTTCCCATTTATTCACTTCTGTCAGCCAATCCATTTTGTCTTAGTTACTTTTAGCTTTATCCGATATCTTGCATCTAGTGGTTTTAATATCACCAATTATCATAATAACCACTATCAGGATCCAGCAAACACATGACATATGATGGAAGTTATAGTTTTACCGATGCATTACTTCTTCTAACAGGCCTGGACAAGGAGCCATCTGTAGCAGAAACTTCCGAGAAATAGTTGTGCTGCATGTCCAGGATCTCAAACCTGAGACTTCCTTTTACGTTCCCTTAAATTCTCCCCTTAACAGAGCAAACACCTTTATGTTGGTACTCTTTGGTTGGAGTCGCTCCTAAAATAGATACTTATTAAACACTTTAATAAAGTAGAATTCATATAGATCATATAAAAGGAAGAACTGAAGATATATGTATACATAAAAGACCAATTGGCTAAGACAAGCATATAGATCATATAAAAGGAAGAACTGAACATATATGTATACATACAAGACCAATTGGCTAAGACAAGCCATACTCATCATGCCTTACCAAATACACTACTAACATAATCAACCTACGAATCTCAACTGCACTTAAACAAATCGTTTACCCAATCCACAGCTTCTATCAGTGTGCAATATACAGCTAGGACTATATATCAAGAGTTAACTGTCGATTTATCCACATCAACAGCTGGGTAGATAGATGCACAAATACTGGATGTGAAAACACACCATAAAATATTGACATCCTTATCCTAGATCTGGAACTGTGAAGAAATCTTCCTCGTCAGATGTTTCAATCCTAGGCCTTTTGTGGGACATGCCGACCTTGCTGCTTCTGTAGAATGCTGCATTATTGGCTTGGGGAGTGGGAAGTTCAGGGACTTCAGCTGCTGCTAATGTTCCCTTGGGAAGTTGTTCAGGGAAAAGGCTAATATCTGCAAACCATTCAAGCTCTCCAAACCCAACAGGAGCCTCCTTCTGGAATTGCATGCAAATCAAAGATCAATATGACTAATTAGGATCCAAAATAACTTTAAATGAGTACATAAGTAGGTAACTAAGTGTGAGCTCCTAGCCTCGTACCTTATCACCAGATTCATAGTCAGATAGCTGGAGGAACTCGTCAACAGCCCATGCAGAGTGCATAAAGGATGATGGGCTTGCTTGGGTTAAAGGAATCTTGGACTCCAACAGTGCAAAATTTTGGTTTGGTGGCTCATAACAACCTTTCTCAGTGTCCTTGTTGCACAAGGAACTTAGGGCCACACGGATACCAGTTGCTAGGTAACGCTGGTGATTGCCTGATAAACTACCAGCGACATGGACAGTCTCATCACAATCACGACAGAAAAGGGCTCTATCCTCCACACAGAATATAAAAGCTGTCTTTTCCTGGTAAACATATGAAGGGGAAAAAAAGGAATTAGTGCATCATGTACTGTGTTTTCTGAATTAACCTTGATAAACCGCTCAAATTGCTTATAATTTTGTATGCCTCAGGTCAAGTACTTGCTATAAGGAAATGTGCACCGAGCAGTGAATTTCCTTCTGGTCTCTATTAAAAGACTTGCTTTAGTGACATCTGAAGTAGATTGCTAAAACTTTTACTGATCGACAATGTTCATCTGTTTTAAAACACTGGATACTTCTCTTGGAATCCTTTTAGTCTTCATATTTGACAATAGAATGCCACATGTGAGTTTCCTAAAGAAATTTCAAAAGTTGTTGGAATATGATGAATTAGTTGAAGATTGTCACAGTTGAACCATGTACAATAAGTCCAGAATGACAGGTGATGTCATGTTCCGTTAGGTTGAGCAATTTTTTCTTGTATGTGGAATTTTCTAAACAATAATATTGAACCTCAAGACAGAAAGCTTTCAGAATATAAATATTGCTGTCCAGGAATGATCTAGATGTCCAGAGGGTTTCTTCACTAGCTAATTTGATGAGAATTAAAGGGAAAGAAAGAGAAGCATTCATATCAACTTTAAAGCATATGGTCAATGTGATACTAAAACTTACTCTCAGTATAAATCTTAGAAACTTGATCCTATTGAAGATAAAATGAGAGAAAACGGATGGAGATGGTTTGATCAGGCCTCTAAATACACCAATTGCGAGTTGATAAGATTGCATTTACAATTAATAGAGTAAGTAGGTATAGAGTTAGGCCTAAAATAACTTGGGTGTAAGAATTAAGAAGGATACGATAGTGGTTCACTTAATGGAGAACATAACCCTTAACAAAACTGAACGGAAGGATTGGATTCACGTAGCAAATTTTGGGATAAAAACTTTGTTATTGTAAAGCTACAGTTCAAATATACTAACTCACGAATGGGTGAACAACCAACATGTGATGCTAGCAAGCATCAGGCTGAATTTAGCGCATAGTTTTGTGGTTTGCAGACATTCTAATGTTATTTTAACTAGTAGAAAAGAAGGAATACATATTGCATAAAGGATAAAGATGAAATTGTTGCAGGGTTGTATTATCGACTTCAATTTTATTAAGGTGATGCTTTTATTTTTAGGTGGTACAATTTTTGGTTAGCCCAGCCAAAAAATTTAGAAGATGTCATACAGAGAGTTGATTAATAATACTATCCAGTAATAGTGTAGAGATATTAGGAAAAGGCTGAGGGCATTAGACTAATGATGACCAGCCAATATTTCTCATTTTGATCCTTTAGTCCAGGTTAGACTTTTTTGCTTATTCCCTGATTAACAAATCCGGGTAACCCATAATTTAATCAATAACTACTATCAGAAAACTCCATCCAACTGGTCATTTTCATGCTCCTTCAGACAATAAATAAATCAAAATATCACCATAATGTTTCTTATTACACAAGCCTGTCATAAGATGGGTTGACATTTTACTTTGAAATATTGTTATTCCCTTTCTCATTGTTTCTTTCTAATCATTTTTTAATGATTACGATAACTATTTTGCATCAAAATGCATAGATAGCTTTTGTAATCCTTAAATCTAATCAAATTGCTAAAAGAGAGAGAGAACATGAATCTGATATTAGCAAAAAGACTAAAGTTTTGTGTGTTGTTACTTGGCAGATGTCGCATCGAGGGAGCTTGTTGGAGAGGCAGTCAAGGAGAAGCCTCTGGTGCTTGCTTGCAAGCTTGTTTGCTGCATGAATCTCCACATCACACTTCTCACAAAGTGCAGCCTCATCGGCACAGCATATCACAACGGCTGGCGCCTTCTCACAAGCATCACACTGAATCTTCATTATCAAAACCCCCCCTTTTTTTCCCCTTTCTTTCAAAGGCTCAAGTGATCATATGACTGAAACTGAAGAAATCTTGAGAGAAGGGGCAACTGGCTCTCAATGGTGGAGGAGAGGATAGAGTTTCGATTGAGTTGTTACTCTGTATCTTTTGCAGTTGTGAAGAGAACTTGTGGCTGTGCCTGTGTTCCTTGAGCTTGTGGTTCTCTTTTGTTCATTTAAACAATAGTATCTCCTACTTGCAGACTTGTCACTGTCTGTTATGACTATATTGAGTTGTGTTCCCTTGATGAAAGAGGTGTAGCAGTGGGGTGGAGCCCAGGGAGAGATCAAATTTGTGATCCTTTTTGGGCTCCCTTGTTGAAATGCAAGCTGTATTATTGTCATGCTGAATTTTCTTAGGATTAAACATCGTGTGACCCATATACTTGTGGATGGTAGGGATTATGAAATTGTAGCTATTGTTTTATATTAAATTGTTATGTACATTGCATTTGATGGTGCTCAGTAGTCTTGATCCAACATTCATAAACTTGGCTACAAGAACATGTTCATGCCACACTACTAGTATTTACAAGGACCACACCACTGCAAGGTTTTTCTTTTCCATGAATAATCCTTTTTTTTTTTTTTTGTGGGGAAGTTGAATCTCAACACAGAAGAATAGATTTGATAAAATATGTGATGCTCTAAAATCTCAAAGCCCTAGCCCTCACGCCCAACTCTACAAAGCCAGCCGCAAAAGATTTTTTAAGTATCCAAGCTCGGTTTTTTATGAGAAGAATATTTGGTTCTCTCGTGTAGTACTTATCATAGTAAAACTTTTATGAAAATAATAGATCAAGACTGGTTTTTTGCACCAATTAATTTTTGTTTTCTTGTTGTTTCTTAGTTTTGTGTAATTTGAGAGTTTCGGTTCATGATGCGCTGAGATCAGAGGTAACAATCTTCACACCCAACACAAAGGAAATACAGCTTCTCATTTGGGGGGAGAAAACAAAGCTTTAGCAACAAAAGGGTGGTATTGTTTTGTAGCATCATTTATTCAATGAACCCGAGAAATTTACCATCCCTCCTTATTACATTACTCTCATAACAATAAATTGTTGGCATTCAGAACTGAAGAACAACCCCTTCAACATATATGTCAACCCACTCAAGAGGTTAGACAAGAAGGAAATATATACATATTTTCAAGCTTCACTAAAGATTGAAGCAATAGATACGGGTCAATTTGGAATGAAATCTATCATGTCAGGATTTGAAATGAATGGAGTTAGATTCTTGATCATATCTTTCTCCTCTATTACCGTAGATAACCTACAATCTCACTGACAATATGTCATCAGCACCGCTTGCCAGATTAATCGCGTAAAACCTGTAGACTGATGAGCATATCAATGTTTGAATTGCTCAGAGTCACCTACTGCTTGCGTTTGTCGGAGCCCATAGATCAGCACCATTGCTTCGAGCAATTTTCAGCGTTGAAGATATCGGCATAAGGCAAAGGCCTCGGCTTCTTAGGACGCAATGCTCCTCATCCTGAATAATTGAAAGTGACTTTTTAGAAATTGTTATATCATACATTTTCATTATATTATGGTCCATATCTTATAACTGCATAGCCTGTATCCGATACATATTTTTCCGAATAACTATAGGGCAACCTTCTTTATGCCCATTTAAGCCTCATGTTGTGGAGCTAAAAATGATACCAGACTAAAGTAAATGTAGCGTAGGCAAATCATACCCCTTTTTCATGGTTAATTTCCACATTACTATAAACAGAAACCAATGAAATTTCCATGAGCATTCTTTTATGTGCTAGTACTTCTCTAAAAGAATCTAGATTTGTTCTTAAGTTCTTGTCATTACATCAAAACTCTGCACTGATAATTGAGAATTATAATTTTATACTCTTATATAGTTATATACACTGGCTGATTCATATACACTCTAGAGGTGCAGTTGCACCCATAAAAATTTAAATTTTCAAATTGCATCTAAAGTGTCGTAATGTTGCCATCTGGTCTTGCTATTTTCTTGATCTGCAAAGTAAATGGGATGATGATTCCTCACCTGAATGTTGCCGTCTGGTCTTGTTCTAAGGTATGGAGCGCTCAGCACCTGAACATTTTGAAATTTTAAGTCAATCTTTCATTGCAAATATTTATTTAAAAAAAAAGAACCATAATAACAGAGGGAAATAATAAAGGCTAACACGCACCTGAAGTTGCTCATGAAGAAATTTGATATATCCTGTTGCCTCCTGAAGCACTGAAGCCGTATCCGTCTGCAATATTCATCACAACATCCATTCCCATCTTTAGTTTCACAAATTCCGTAACTATTAAGAAAATTATTTGGTAGTTCATATTCATGGGTTAATTGGTACACTAATATAAAACAATCCACGACTCAATTTATTAATCCTAAATGTGTCAGTGGCACTGATGCAAGAATAGACAGTTCTTGATGTACTGAGTCGCCAAACTGTCCTGTACATACAGTACATACAGACTAAAGCGAGCACGAACCTTTCCAAAAGGAGAGACGAGCTGTTGCAAGGCTGCCACTCTCTCTCCTACCTTGTCCTTTTTCTCCTGCTCACAACAAAAATCTACATCATGATCAGTTCAAACAAATAAAGATATAGTACTAGAGAGAGAGAGGAGAGAGACTGAGACCTTGGGAGAGATTGAGCCTGCCCCAGTTTTAACTCTTTTAGCAGAACAACCTCCTTCACTTGCTTGGACACTACTGAGCATGAAGCCATCATTATGGTATCTTCTCTTTTGATCACTCATCTCAGTCATCATCATCATTTCTCTCTCTATAAGTTTCCAAAATGGTGGTTTGACCTATAGATTTCAATTTCTATGTAAGTTAGGTTGGATGCATAGATTATATGATTAAGGGATATGATAATTTAAGTGTGCTCATACAAACAAGTACATGATTGCTATTGTTGAAAATTTAATGATTTCATTGCAAGAATTGATGACTATTTGGCTAAAAACTAATTGTAACTTTTAAAATCCAGGGTTATTGTGATTCCTACAAATCATGAAGTGCGTTCTATAATTTACTCATTATTATTTTGGTGCATGGTTTCAAGTTCAGCCTAAAACTGGCAATCTAATCACTCAAGTTTCAGGTTTCTTGTCCATTTGTGTTGTCTCCTTGCCCCCTTTCCTATCTACTTCTGAACTTGTTTATCTTAATTTATTATGATGTTTTAATATTAAAAAAGAGAAAGTGTTATCTAAGTTAGGTGTGAACAAAATTGGTCATTGGGACTTATAGAGCCAAGTGCTGAGAATTTTCCTTTACAAATAAATTTTGGGGTTCACGCACCAAAACTTATAATATATTGCATCCAAACTATTCAACACTTTGGTAGGTGTTGGATATGCTTTCAGATTTGTGTATTTGAAATAGTTCCTAATTTTCTAACCGCTCGTTGTTCTAGCTTCTTGCTTTCTTCTTTCCACAATTGAACCAAACTAGAAACGGAGATATTAGAGGAATTTTTTTTTTCTTTCTAAAACATGGGGGAGAGTTTTCACTTTGATATAAAGATGCCCCTCAAATAATTAAAATAATAACCCTCTCTAAGCTAAAGGGGATTTATTTGATCATCATCAAATTGTGATTTGCAGCCTTCTAATGTGAAATTCTTCTACAATTCTTCTCTTTTTGGTTAATAAAAACACATATATTAAGGAAAAACAAAATCTATCTATACTTCGAACATGTGATCTTTGTCACCACATGTAAGCATTTCATTGATATTTTCAAAATTGTCTTTGATGGGTCTAATTCAATTTCCATAAAAACATGCAATTATGCACTTATATGTGTGTTAGAGAGAGAGAGAGAGAGAGAGAGAGAGAGAGAGAGAGAGAGACTCACCAGTGAACAGAGAGAGAGAGAGAGAGCAGAGAGACTCACCAGTGAACAGACCAACTTCAACTTCAGTGACAACTATAGAGAGAGAGAGAGAGAGAGAGAGAGAGAGATGAAGGGTTTATGCATAAAGGGGGTTTATATACAAAACAAAACCCTGTTTTGTCCCTAAAAAAAAAACTATATAAAACATTTGAGCAAACAAATTTGATTTCAACCTTCAAAGGCTAATGTTAGGTTATCTTTTCATTGACAGCTAATGTCCAGCCCATGATGAGGGCCCCCCATCAGCATCTTCAGCTGATGTCATCCTCTTTTAATCCTCCTCTGTTTGCTTTTGCTGTGTTTACGTGTTTGTGCTCAAATTCAGCAGAGTTGCAGGGTGATTTTCTTTTTGTTTTTATTTGCATAGGAGAGTATTTATTGTTTGTTTGACTTCATAGGTTGTGTACTTCAGCATTATGTTGAAGAGTACAAATTTATGAGGGGCAATTTGAAAATTTAAACTGTTTTCTTCAAAGCAACAGGCTCTGTTTTCTGATAAGATCTTATAGCCTATTCTTGGACAATGACATAGTAACTATTCTCGAAAGCAAGTATACTTATCTAGGTATTAAATGCAACGGAGTGTGATAATTTGATAAACTCTTGCCCTTGATCAATAACAGATGAAAAATTTTGTCAATGGATTTATTAAGGACCAACCCCTATACCCTCTTGTTCATGAGTGCATTGAAAAAAATCTATGATTTAATAAGAATAGCATAAATTCTACGATCGTCAATTTTGTCGAGAAATATAGAGTTTAAATTTTCTTTATACCTACACTCTAGGAAAAAAAAAAGTGTTAATTCGAATTCGACAAGTGAGCCACCCTATAATTATTAAGTAGTTAATAAATAGAAATGCAAAAAAGAAACAGAGTGATCTATTAATCTATTTAGTTGTATTAATCAAACACGGTAATTACTACAACTCCTCATTTGTTATTCATTCCTTGGCGCGAAATCGCTTCCCGCAATCCGCGGTCAGGTTGTCCCTCGGGATACGCGGGTCCACCGCAGCGGCTCTTCTGACTTGAACTTTGTTCTCTTTTCAAACAGAAAATAATAAACATATTAATTTCACGTGGGACCCACACGTGCTGATTGTGTCACCGAGTGTGGGGTCCACGCGCTTGCTTTATATTCCCCCCCCCCGGCTCTTTTTTTTCCCCTGATAGTAATAGGTTTTGTATCTTTGCAAATTGCAATGGACATCAATTTATTTTTATTTTTTTGCTTTCTTTTGTATTTAGTATGGTTTTACTATATATAAAGTCATCCCCTTACCTGCTGCTGTCTTATAATATTATATTATTATACTTACGTGGTTTATTGGAGATTTTGTTGTATAGATTAGAGTAGGAGAGAATCTTCTTGTTTAAATGATTGAAAAGATTATCACGTCCTTGATGACACGTGGACCTAGGATTCTTTCGAGAAATCTTATCATTTGTTTATTTATTTATGTGACATAATTTCATTTTGTTTTGGCCTCTAGTCAGATAATGCAAACGAGCTCGAAGGGGGAAAATGGTTATAAATTATACCAAGAGGTGATACTTTCTTGCAAATTAGAGCAATGATGAGTAAACGCTCTACTAAAATTGAAGTTGTTTTACTGAATTAATTAGTACAACAACTTCTTATCTTTTTCAGTAAAGAAGAGTAAATGGTCTACCAAAATTGAAGTTGTTTCACTGAATTAATTAGTACAACAACTTCTTATCTTTTTCAGTAATGAAGAGTTAATTTAAGCATTTCACTTTCTTTTCTCCTTAACGCGCACTCATTGTTCCCTTGTTCTCAATTTTCATTATGTTTAAGCATTATTATTCTCTTTTAGCTCAATGATTAGATGATTCTACACTTATAAGAGATGTTTCCCTCTAATCATATATAATATGTTTGTATATTCTTTGTCCAGAAAAATTAAGAACCAATGATACTTAGCTTGTTTGTGTAGGATGCTTCTTGTCTCAAGTAATCATATAAACTCAATTGCTTACTAGTCATGAGTTAATAACACTCTCTCCCTTTCCCTTATTAAAGATAGTTTATATAGTTGAGAACAGGGGTGCGAATAAAGGTGCAAGGAAAAGTCTGTATCCATTGTTAAATATAGTAGTACATATTCATAGTTATGGATATCATTTAGCCAAACAGTCTACTTTACCTTTCACATCTAGTACTCATGTCTCATCTGAACCTTGTGACTTGGTGCATTTTGATATTTGGAGTCCTGCTCCTTTAGCTTCCATGTCTAGTTATCGATATTATGTCTGCTTTATTGATGTCTATTCTCGTTTTACTTGGGTCTATCTTATGCGTATACTATCTAAAATTGTTACTATATACATTGAGTTCACCAATATGATCTGTACTTAGTTTAATAAATGCATAAAGATATTTAGGCCCGATGGTGCCCGAGAATACATGTCCGTTGGCGTGCAAACTATCCTTAAGTATCGTGTACTTTATCTCAATAATCTTCTCCATATACTCATGAGCAAAATGGAGTAGCAGAAAGAAAACGTCATCACATTCTTAACATAACTCGTGCTCCTCTACTCTCTCCTTTTGTTCCTCGATCTTTTTGGGCTGAACCACTCTTGACCGCAGTTCTCCTCATCAACAGCTCCAATGCCTATTCTTATAGCTCTAGCACTTATTCCTGTAGCTCCATCATCTCCCTCCACATCTGTATCTGCATCACTTACTCATTCTCAAAATATCCTTCCAGAAGTCACATCAAATTCCACATCTCCTCCACAGACTATGGGTGTGCCCCTAGACATCACTCTGACTTTTGAGATTCATAGTTCTTCTACCCCTGCTCCTACTTCTTCAGCTGATCCCCCTCCTCTATACTGTAATCTTATAAGAGACCGACGTCCTCCTGCTCTCTATAGTTTCTCCATTTCAAATTTTTGTTCTCCATGATTTGCTTCTTTTCTTGATGTCATTCACTATATATAGGAAGATAAATCATGTATTGAGGTAGTAAACTATGTAGAATGGCAACATGCTATGTAGGAAGAACTAGAGGCATTACATCGTACTCGTACTTGAGATCTTGTATCACTACCTTCTGGTGTATGACTCGTCAGTTGCAAGTGGATCCACAAAGTACAGCCAAGTTTGATGGTTCTGTTGAGCACTACAAAGCTCGTCTAGTAGCCCGTGGCTTCTCTCAAGAATATGACATTTATTATACAGTAACATTTACTCTAGTAGCAAAGAAGACATCTATTCGCACACTCATTGCTGTCGCTGCTACTTTGAAACTTGTCCTTATATCAGATGGATGTTAAGAATGCATTTCTTAACAGTGATCTTTCTGAAGTAGTTTATATGATTCCGCCTCCCCATGTTGAAGCTCCACCTGACCGTGTTTGTCTTCTTTGTTGTGCTATATATGGCCCAAATAGGCTCCTCATGCTTGGCTTGAACGCTTCTGCTAATCTCTGCTCACAGCTACGTTTACAGAAAGTCTTGCTAACTATGCCATGTTTTATTGCTCCTCACCCAAAGGTCGTGCCATTGTCCTCCTCTATGTGGATGACATGATTATTACCAGGGATGATACAAATACTATTGCCTATCTAAAGCAGCATCTCCAAAGTCAGTTTGAGATGAATGATCTTGGATTTCTGTGCTACTTCTTGGGTATCAAAGTTGCCTCTTCCTCTAGGAGATATCTTCTCTCTTAGTAGAAATACATCACTGATATTCTTGAGTGGGCTTCACTCACTGATTCATCACTCTTATCGTCTTCACCAGTTTCTATGCCTATGGAGCTCAATCTAAAATTTCATTGATACGATAGAGATCAATTGCCAAATCCCACATGTTATCGGAAAATAGTTGGTTCCTTGATCTATCTCTCCATTACTCGTCCAAATATCGCTCATGCGGTGCATATTTTGAGTCAATTTGTTAGTGCTCCTACCTCTACCCACTGTGCAACTCTTCTTCGTGTGCTTTTCTATCTTCGTTGTACCAAGACTCGGTCCTTGTTATTTCTCTCAGATTTCTCATGGTCAGTTAGAGCATTCTTTGATGCTAGTTGGGCGGATGACCTAGAAAGTCGAAACTAATGTTACTTTCCTTAATCAAGAAGTGTAAAATTCATTAGAAAATAAATATTTGTTTTTTAGTCCACTTCTAATTTTTAATTCACTTTCTTAGAAAATGGAAAACGTACCAAACTACTTAAATAAATATAATCTTCACTTTTTTCCAACTTGTTGTTCATTTTTCATTTCATGTTTCGTAAACTCATGATCCTCTTTCTGATTGATTTGTAATTCATTTTTCATTTCATGTTTTGCAAATTCATCCTCTTTCTGATTGATTTGTAATTCATTTTTCAACATCCAAACAAAAAAGATTTCTTATTATTGTGATGGAAATAGACTCAAAACTAAAGGCTAGATTTCCATCATACGGCTTAATCAGATGACTTAATAAGAAGAAGCACTTAAATTTGTGACGTCTACATGTTGAGTATTCATGTATAAATATAGTCCCACATCGGATAAGATTAGAAAGAGTTATGAGTTTCAAATAGAAGTCAAGGTCAATATCTAATAGCTGTAACTTTTAGATTAAATCTAGTTCCTAGGGGCCGGATTTTCTTCCTATCTCGATTCAACCTCTATGTGTTTTTCATTTTGAAAGCAGTAGCAACTTCTCTATTTCTAGCATATTTTGTTTCAACTACCGTATCCGAACGCTCACTCATAGTTTAGTTGATATCTAAAAAGCAATTTTAGCTTGGTTTTCTCTATATGTTTTTCATTTTGAAAGTAGTAGCAAGTTCTCTAATTGCAGCATATTTTCTTTCAACCACCCAGTCCAAACACACACTTATAGTTTAGTTGATATATAAAAAGCAATTTTAGCTTGGTCTTCTCTATATATGTTTTTCATTTTGAAAGCAGTAGCAATTTCTCTATTTGTAGCATATTTTCTTTCAACTACCCAATCCAAACACACACTTATAGTTTAGTTGATATATAAAAAGCAATTTTAGCTTGGTCTTCTGTCAATCACCTTGTTTGTTATAAGTCCATAGAGTTGACTATTGCAGTCCATATTTCATTCCGTAATTTGTGAGTATAAGGAGGAAAAGAAAAAGATATCACTGCTCACTAGTGAGTCACACTTTTGTCTTCTAATATAACGTGCATCATGGGCAATCATCTACATATCTTCAACCTTGATCAAGTACCATGTTATATTATGTCTATATAGGTCTTTGTCAAAATGACCAATGTCTACTAGCGAGGGTGCTGGGGTTTTCCCGTGATTTGCGGTTTCAAAAGTTCAAATTGTCTAAGCATGGATCACCATGAATCTCCAATTGATTTGGTAGAGGAGAACGTCTTTTATCAGCTCGTAGGCAATCAAATTGGAAAAGGAAATCATATAAAGATCTCTTTATTGAAAATAATATCAAGAGCGACAAAGGGACAAGTATTAGTGACCTGGTCTAAAGCAATACAATCAGTATGCAATACCAACGCAATCAATATTGATTAAATCATCAATGTTATGTCACTATCATTGCTATTATAGTAATGTAATCATAACTTTTAACATCTGTAGTGGGACACATGTGGTCGCCTTTTTTCTTCCTATATGATTTTATATAAGGGGGTCTTCTATAAGATTTCTTTTTCCAATGATATTGTGCCATGTGTTTTGCCTTGTATAATTTTTATGATTTTATAAAGATTCGTATAGAAAAGCATACACAGAGAATTAACTTAATTTCCAAGCCACTCACCTTTCCCTATCATATCCATACAAACACAAATTCTAACTTGATGGCGTCTCGTTTAGCCAACCCAATGCTTGTCGTTTTATTTTTATTTTTTAATTTTATTTTGACTGGTTATATGATTTGATTATGAAACTAATTATTAATGAATTAGGAGTCTATGGTGTTTTCCGTGCCGTTTTGTGTGATTATTCTTGTCTAAAATAGGCACATTTCTATCTCCCTAGGACTTTTCGCTTCATCCAACATAAGTCATTATCATAGCCAACTGTTAATTTTGATATTTAAGCATCTAACAACACTGATCTATTATAAATAAAGATGTCTTCATCATTTACAGTGACCTCTCCTCCTTTTAAGTAGTTAGTTTATAGGGGTGTTAAAAAAAGTAATTAAAAAAAAAAGACCACCTGCAGAGGGCCGTGTACAAAATCATGATTTAGCGAAAAAGGAGGCCAAGTTCTAAATCAGTGTACTCACTGTATCAGAGCAGTAACTATCTGCGCAATCAGAATATTTTATATGTTAAAATAGTTGTCAAAATTATATAAATAGACTTGAAAATTATGCTAGTGCAATCAGACTGTTATTGGTACGATCACTCACTTTAAATCTGTATTGGATACTCAATTGGTATTATCTTCTTCTGAGTTTCTACAAGGTATCGTCTCTTTGCGTTGTGTATGATCAATCAGAGAGGTCACTTTTGTAGTCAAATCCTTGTCGGATTCCTTGATTCCTGCGTGGAGAACACAAACGCAGTTGGCACAAAACAACTGGTCCTATGATTGACTACAAGAATTGAAACGTGACAGAATTAGTATGTGACCTATCTTGTAAGCTGCTCCTTGTCCAATTCTCTCAAAACAATAAAGCTTAGCATCGCATTCTTGTAATGATTCTACTTTGATGCCAATTACATGGCTCGCGGATTTTGACAGTTTTTACTGAACTTTTCACAACATAAGTCCCCTAGACTTCTTAAGAGAATAATTTTAGCATACGAAGAAAATTAAAGATCATAAGTGGCATGGATGTAGATGGCATGAACAAATTCACGACAGTACTGAACGTAAGTTTCTCGCGATGTATGTTGGATTATTAAATGGAGTTATTAGGACCTATTATTAGAGTTAGTGGGAAATCAGTTCAAAATCATTGGAAATCCTCATATAAGTTGCACAAATCTCTCATAGTTTCATAAAAAAAAGAAAAAGGAGGGGATATCCGGAGAGCAAGAAGGGAAGAAAGGTGCTTCTCTCAAAGGTAATATGAATTATTTCTTTAACTTTTTTGGTTTTAGAATGATGTAGATTTAAGGAATAAAAGAGCAAAGGAGTCATCTCCGGCGACATCCAATAAACTCCGACAACCATGGTCATAGATTTTGCCGGCGGAGAACACCGTGGCTATCAAAGCCAACCCCAAGTCATTTGGGTTCAGGAATATCAAGACAAGGATAATAAAAATGTAGTTGGAGAAGAAATAGAAAAATTCAGCTAAACCCCTTAAGTTTCTGAAGTATAATTTCTAGTCAAAATGAAACTTATAAATAAAGTATTAGTTTCTAGAAAGTTTACACTTGAGCTCTTTAGCATAAAAAAGTTTACATTTTGGTCCGAAATTTTATTTCGAGAATAAAGAAATAGAAACAATACTTTGGAAAAACTCCCTAGACTCTAAATATTAGTTTTATATCCAAAATAGTTTGTGTATAGAATCTTTAGTATTAGAAATTTATACATAGTGTATGTTTATAGGTTCAAGTGAGGAGTAAGATAGTTCAAATACAGTTCTCCGAGGGTCGTCAAATCTCTTGAGATGAGTAAATTTCTTATCATTAGTTATTTTTTAAATTGTTTTTTATAAAAATAGTCTATCATGTATAGTAGTCTTATTTTAGTAAAGATTAACTGTTGGATCAGAAATATTACTTCAATTCCACTGATAGAAAAATTGATAAAGAATTTGATATTGAGTAGTTGTTTATTTAACAAAATAAATATTATCTAATATGTGAACTACTGAACATATGATTTAAAGTTACCGTTCACATGACATAATGGAAATTTGTATATTTGATGAAAATAAGTAGATTTCTTTAGAGATTGTGAAAAGAAGAAAAGAGAAAAGTTTGCAAAAGTGTATGAGCATTTATATTGCTTTTAGTATAGGTGGAATTTGCAAGTGATATTTGGAATGAAAAGAATGTGTTCTTTTAAATATTAAAAACACTCAGAAGTCCACTATGGAGTGAAGTAATTTGTTTAAGCCTACCATATGGTATTGAATGTATTGACCAATATTAATGTGACCTTTTTAGCAAAAGTGAAGTGGCCTTTGGGCAACGTATGGTAGTGCTAGGTACAATTTGTCCTCGGGTTGACCTATAGTGATTCGATGCGTATTCCCATGCTATTGGGCTATACTTGTCGTAGCATTAGTGTGACAACTGAGAAAGTTTTACAAAGCGTGATTTATATAATTAAATGTATTTAATGCTCATTCATATTGTTTCTTAAATTTGTGAATATTCTTTTATGACATTGTTACATGCTATTAACGAAAGCTTCTCAATTGTTCTTTTGACAATAGCTTATCTGAATTAGTAATGATTTAGACTTACTTTTAGTGATCATTGACATATTGTTTGTTTGCTTTATAGCTAGATGTCTAGGAACAAGACGAGCACTCCTTCAACTCGGGGAAGTGATTTGCACCAGACTTTGGGGCAAATGTTTGGTGGTAGAAATGACATGGATCTATTTATGGAGGAAATCAAATAAATGCAAATGCTATGTTGCAGAGGATGCAAGATCTTACTCCTGTGAAGCAAGATCAACAACTATAAATTAATCAACAGCAAGAATCTAGAGACCATGATCAACCTCGAGTGCGAAGTGGAATGACGAAGTTTAAGAGGTTGACACCGCCTACCTTTAGAGGAAGCGTTGATCCTATGGTAGCTGAAGACTGGATCACAGAGATGGAAAAGTTTTTACTTATATAAAGTGTCCCGACAGAGAAAAAGTGGCTAACCATGAAGCGAAGAATTGTTGAAGGGTGACTGGTGCTTGCCTGAGGTGTGGCCAAAAGGATCATAAGATTGCATATTGTCCCAAGTTGAATGAAACTCCAACTTAGAAGGCACCTCAACATGGTCAACATCCTCAAGAGAAAGCTCAAGTTTACTCTTTAACTGAGCAGGAGGCTCAGGCAAATAATGATGTGGTGTCAGGTACCATACCTATATTTTTTACTTTTGCTCGAGTACTATTTGATTCTAGAGCTTCGCATTCTTTTATTGCTGCACAATTTACTAGGAAGCAAGAGTTGCCATGTGATACTCTAGAGCATGAAATGCATGTTAGCACACCACGAGATAACATGCTGATATCTAACAAGTATTGCAAAGGTAAGATAAAGATAGTGGATAGGGAATCAAATTTGTTTGGTCTGAAGAATGCGAAATGAGTTTTCAAGAAAGGAGTTTTCAAGAGTTAAAGAGCCGACTAGTATTTGCACTAGTTCTCACTATACCAATAGGAGGAGAAAATTTTACTATTTATAGCGATACCTCTCATAAAGGTTTGGGATGTGTGCTCATGCAAAATGGAAAAGTGGTAGCTTACGGTTCTCGGCAACCAATATATTATGAAAAAAATTATCCAACTCATGGTTTAGAGTTGGCAGCGGTTATTTTTGCCGTAAAAATTTAGAGACATTATCTCTACAAAGTTCATTGTGAAATCTATACAGATCACAAGAGTTTAAAAAATACTTTTACTCAAAAAGAGTTGAACATGAGGCAAAGGAGATGGTTGGAGCTACTTAAAGATTATGATGTTAGTATTAATTATCATCT
>JBAKGM010000412.1:4260423-4275524 GCA_037177215.1 Asparagus racemosus | reverse complement strand
AGCATGCGATTATGTATTGATTATCGGGAGCTCAATAAGATGACTATACGAAATAAATATCCGTTACTAAGGATTGATGATTTGTTCGACCAATTGCAAGGAGCTCAGGTGTTTTCCAAGATCGATCTACGATCAGACTATCATCAATTGAAGATTAAGGCTGAAGACATTCCAAAGACTGCATTTCGTACCCATCATGATCATTACGAATTTCTTGTTCTACCATTCAAAGGTTAATGAATGCACCTGCATTTTTCATGGATCTTATGAACAGGGTGTTCAAGCCCTTCTTAGATCATTTTGTGGTGATATTTATAGATGATATCTTGATATATTCAAAGGACCAGAGGGAGCATGAGGAACATCTACGGTGTGCGCTTGATGTTTTGAGAAAGGAAGATCTCGATGCAAAATTTACGAAGTGTGAGTTTTAGTTAGATAATGTGTCTTTTCTAGGACATGTTATTTCGAAGGATGGAGTCTCGATAGATCCAGCACAAATTGAAGTAGTTGTGAGTTGGAAAAGATCAACAAATATTCATGAAATCCACAGCTTTCTTAGCATGGCGGGTTATTATCAGAGATTCATAGAGGGATTTTCTCGTATTGCCTCACCTTTGACCCATTTGACTCAGAAGGGAATCAAATTTATTTGGTCTGAAGAATGAGAAATGAGTTTTCAGGAGTTAAAGAATCGACTAGTATCTGCATCAGTTCTCACTATACCAATTGCAGGAGAAGATTTTACTATTTATAGCGATGCCTCTGATAAAGGTTTGGGATATGTGCTCATGCAAAATGTAAAAGTGATAGCTTATGGTTCTCGACAATTGAAACCTTATGAGCTAAATTACCCAACTCATGATTTAAAGTTGGCGGCAGTTATTTTTGCCTTGAAAATTTAAAGACATTATCTATATGGAGTGCATTGTGAGATCTATACCGATCATAAGAGTTTAAAATATATTTTTACTCAAAAAGAGCTGAATATGAGGCAAAGGAGATGGTTGGAGCTACTTAAAGATTATGATGTTAGTATTAATTATCATCCAGGGAAAGCAAATGTAGTTGCTGATGCCCTTAGTCAGAAGAGTAATATAGCTTGTCTCACTACTCTCATTACTCAACAAAGACATATATTAGAAGATTTAGATTGGTTAAGAATTGAGATCCGGTGTCAACAATCACCAGCCAAATTGAACAACATCCAGGTATAGCTTGCTCTACTTGATGAGATTAAGATTACCCAAAAAGATGAATCTGAATTGAAAAGCACTTGGAAAGGACTCGAGGATAGTAAACAACTGGGTTTTGTAATACCTGGTGACAGATCACTTAGGTTTGGAAATCGACTTTATGTTTCGAATAATCCAGAATTAAAGAAGAAGATTTTGAAGGAGGCTCATCGTTCTGGATACACAATGCATTGTGGTGGAACATAAATGTACAAAGATTTGAAGGAGATATACTGGTGGAACAATATGAAGAAAGATATTAGCAAATTTGTTTAGAGTGTGAGATATGTCAGCAAGTAAAAGCAGAGCATCAGAGACCAGAGGGATTAACTCAGAACCTCGATATACCAATGTGGAAGTGGGAGAAAATTACTATGGACTTTGTCATAGGGTTACCAAGATTTGCGAGTGGTAACAACGTCATATGGGCTATAGTGGACCGTCTGACTAACTTCTTGCCGATCAATATGGAGTTTTCCTTGGAGAAGCTTGCGAAGTTATCTATTGCTAAAATAGTCAGGCTTTATGGTGTTCTAGTGGAGATAGTATCTGATAGAGATCCTACATTCATATCGGAGTACTGGAAAGGTGTGTAGAAAGTTTTTTAGAGTAAAATCTATTTTAGCTCAACATATCATCCACAAACGGATGGTCAATCAGAGAGAACAATTCAAACTTTCGAGGATATGTTAAGATTTTGTATCCTTGATTTGAAAGGATCATCGGAGGAGCATTTACCATTGGTAGAATTTCCATATAATAATAGTTACCAGTTAAGCATTAAGATGGAACCGTATGAGGCTCTAAACGAAAGGAAGTGTCGTTCGCCTATACACTGGGATGATGTTGGAGAAAGAAAACTTCTTGGACCTGAGGTAGTGCAACAAGCTATAGACAAAATTTACTTGATAAGAGAGCATATTTGAAATGCACAATGTGGATAGAAGAGTTATGTTGGTTGCAGGAAGAGAGACCTAGAATTTCAAGAAGGTGATCATGTATTTTTAAAGGTGTCTCCTAGAACAGGTGTGAAGAGATTTGGAATCAGAGGAAAGCTAAGTCTAAGATTTGTGGGACCATTCAAAATTCTTTAGCGTATTGTTGAAGTCCCTTATAGGCTTGCATTGCCACCTTCTTTAGCTGGAGTCTACAATGTGTTTCATGTATCTATGCTAAGCAAATTCATTCGAGATCTAGATCAAGTTATAGAACTTGAACCCATTGAGCTAAAGGAAGACTTAATATATGAGGAGCAACTAGAATGCATTGTAGATAAAAAAAGAACAAGTACTTTGGCGACGTACTATTTGATATGTGAAGGTTCAATAGAAGAATCATTCAGAAAGAGAAGCAACATGGGGGCTTCAAGATGAGATGCAACAGAAGTATCCTCAACTTTTTGAGAATGAAGGTACGTAACGTTTCGAGGAAGAAACTTTTTTTTAAGGTGGGGAGGATGTAGTGAATCATTTTTCTCCCAATTAAAAAGGGAAACCCAAGAGTTTGTAACTAAACATGTATGTTAGATTATTAAATGGAGTTGTTAAGATCTATTATTAGAGTTAGTGGGAAATCAGTCACAAATCTCAAGAGTCATTGGAAATCCTCATATAAGTTGGACAAATCTCTCATAGTTTCACACATAAAAAGAAAAAAGAGAAGATATCCAGAGAGCAAGAAGGGAAGGAAGGAGCTTCTCTCAAAGGTAATATGATTTACTTCTTTAACTTTTTTAGTTTAAGAATGGTGTAGATTTAAGGAATAAAAGAACACATGCGTCATCTCTGGTGACAGCCGATGAACTCTGACCGCCGTGGTCATAGATTTTGCCGGCGTTGACCACTGTGGCTACCAAAGCGAACCCCAAGTCATTTGGGTTTAAGAATATCAAGAAACAGAGAATGAAAATATAGCTGGAGAAGAAATAGAAAAATTCAGGTAAACCCCTTAACTTTTTGAAATTTAATTTCGAGTCAAAATGAAACTTATAAACAAAGTATTAGTTTCTAGAAAGTTTACACTTGAGCTCTTTAGCATAGAAAAGTTTACATTTTGGTCCAAAATTTTATTTCAAGAATAAAGAAATAGAAAAAAATTTTGAAACCCCCCTAGAAACTAGATATATTAGTTTTATATCCAAAATAGTTTGTGTATAAAATTTTTAGTATTAGAAATTTATACATATTGTATGTTTATTGGTTTAAGTGAGGAGTAAGATAGTTCGTATATAGTTCTCCAAGGTTTGTCAAATCTCTTGAGGTGAGTAGATTTCTTATCATTAGTTATTTTTTAAAATTATTTTTGTGTAGATTTCTTATCATTAGGTATTTTTTAAAAATTTTTTGTGTAAAAATAGTCTATCTTGTATGGTAGTCTTATTTTAGTAAAGATTAACTATTCGACAAGACATGTTATTTTAGTTCCACTAAAAGAAAAATTGATAAAGAATTTGATATTCAGTAGTTGTTTATCTTTAACAAGATAGGTATTATCTAATATGCAAACTACTGAAAATATGTTTTAAAGTTACCGTTCACATGATATTTGTTGGAAATTTGTATATTTGACGAAAATAAGTAGATTTCTCTAGAGATTGTGAAAAAAAGAAAAGAGAAAAGTTTGCAAATGTGTATAAGCATGTATATTGCTTTTAGTATAAGAGGAATTTGCAATTGATATTTGGAATGAAAAGAATGTGTTTTTTAAATATTAAAAATCCTCAAAAGTCCACTATGGAATAAAGTGATTTGTTTAAGCCTACCATATGATATTGAATGTACTGACTAATGTTAATGTCACCTTTTTAGCAAAAGTGAAGTAGCCTTTGGACAATGTATGGTAGTGCTAGGTACATTTTGTCCCCGGGTTGACCTATAGTGATTTGATGCGCATTCCATGCTATTGGGCTATAATTTTCGTAGCCTTAGTGTGACAACTGAGAAGTTTTACAAAGCGTGATTTATATAATTAAAAGTATTTAATGCTCATTTGTGTTGTTTCTTAATTATGAATATTCTTCTATGGCATTGTTACATACTATTAAAGAAAGTTTCTCTTGTTCGAAAATTATGTGTTTCTCAATTGTTCATTTGACAATAGCTTATCTGAATTTAGTATTGATAATTTCTTAAACTTGTCTGATCTACTAATGATAAGTTATTTGCTTACTGAGTGTAAACTCGCACTGTTATTTTTCAATATTTTTTAGATGAAAATTAGATAGCTCGGAGGTTTGAGACATGAGAAGGATTTGATAGAAAATGCTTTCATGCTAAGAGTCATTGATATCTAAAGATGCTTTATATTGTGTAATAAGAGTCTTTTGACTCATTAGAGTGTTTTTAGATGCAGTTTGCTCTGAGGCTTCTATATGTGAATAAAGTTTTTTTAGTGAAGTTTATTTGCAATATGGAAGTGCATCGCAGGCTTGGATTGTGCCTTTGCACATGTTGCCATTGTCATGCATCTCAAATATGCTGCACATTTTGGGAGCGTGACAGACAAGACTAAAAAAAATCAAAAGTATCAGGGTATGAGACCTTCCAAAGAAAAACTGAGAAGACTAAATTGTAACATGACAATGAAATTAGGATATGAAGGGAACCATAGCTGTAAATGATCCTGTAGATAATATTTTCAAAAGTAAACACCTACATTTTTAAACATAAGTTTATATTCTGGAGTTGTAAATTGTATATATGAGGATAACAACCCTGAAAATTTCACGAACGCGTATTTAGATTAAGTTGCAGTGTGAACCTTGTTAAGATTACTTGATATACAATGTTGGCAGGAAATTTTGACATGGTATCATGTTTCCAATAGATTATTTTAGGTGTCGACATTCATTATTAGTATCATTGTTAGGATTTACTTTTTATCATTTACTTCATTAGTACTGTAAAACTAGTTTTGAGATAGTTGGCTAAGTTTTTATTTATACTAATTTTTTAGATATGTTAGCTTCATATTTATATCTTCTTGTACTTCTAGTTCGTCATATCTTACTGGAGAATTTTCTTTTTAATTTTGTTTCTCATTAAAATATGACAGCTGACTCTACTTTTAACAGCGCATAAAGAAAGAAGGGGGAAATCTCTCGTAAAATGGAGCACTGTGTGCAAATCCAAGAAAGAAAGGGGTCTTGGTATCTTGAACTTCTAAAACTTCAATATTGCTCTGCTCTCAAAATGGGCATGGAAATATCTCAAGAGTGAATCTCTTGTCAACTTTTAGTTCTCTCTTCCTTAAATTCTTCACGTCATTCTACGCCTAGTTGTACACCACCTCCTCATCTAGCTTCTAAATTTTGGCATGATGCAAATTCTGTCAGCCATGTTTTGTTAAATTTAATTTAATGGGATTTAGGTGATGGTTCAAATATCAGGTTTTGAGAGGATAAATGGTCAGGACCTAACACCCTGGCAAGTCTTTTTCTCTTGGCATATAATTTGATTTTTTTTCCCCTAAAAATGCCAATGTGAAAGAAAATGGGTGTTACCAAGATAATGCTTGGAGGTGGTACCCTCTGCTAAGATGACCCATATCTGTTATTGAGAGGCAACAAGTACATGAGTTGGAAGAATTCCTTGTGATGTTCAACATGAAACCAAACAATAATAAAGATGACGTTCTCTGGCCTTTCACTCATCAGGTTCTTTCATAGTTAAATCCCGTTATGAGATTATGAATGGGAGTGGCATCCAATATGTCAGTTTCTCATTTATTTGGAACTCTATAATTCAAAACAAAGTGAAGTTGTTGTTGTTGTTGTTGTTGTTTTTTTTTTCGGAACCTATCCAAAAGGAAACTACAAACAAAGGAAAACCTAACTCACAAGAGTTTGGGTAGGTGATCCTTTATGCTCTATTTGCCAATATGTTATGGAAAACCTAACTACAAACAAAGGAACTCTAGAATTTCTTCAATACCTAAGTTTAGCAGTAATCATTGGTCATCTTTTTCAGAAGAATTTTTGATATCAAATGGCGGCTTTATGAATAACGTTGATAACAGGAACCTTTGAAATGTGCTATACCCCGCTCTATGTTTGATTATCAAACAGACTTCTGTTACACCACAAAAGCTTACATCTAGCATTGCCTATTTCATACTATATTGGACAAGAAACTTAGGTAAGAAGAAGGCAAAGAGAATTAATAATACTGCTAAAGGGAAAGGATTGCTGCCAATTATCCTTAGTGAAGATGAGGCGGAAATTGGAGATAATTTCTGAGGGTTTACTAATATTTTGAACAGTTCTCAGCCTATTTTGAATTTCTAGTTCAAATATTGGGTATGTTAGAATTAATATAAAACTATAATACTTGATCCTCATCATAATTTCGAAGTTTTGGTGTAATGGTTAGAGTAACTAAATTTAAGATGGTATCAGAGCAACCCATGTTCAAATCCCACTGGTCACGAATTTTAAGTGTATTTTCTAAAAATTGACACCGCTGCGTGAGTCCATATTTCAGCCCACAAAAAAGGGCGTTCAACCTGCGGGGACATGTTAGAATTAATTTAAAACTATAATCCTCGATACTTATTATAACTTCGGAGTTTTGGTATAATGGTTAGAGGAACTAAATTTGAGAGGGTGTACATATATATTGTTTTGTGTGTTTTTCTTATGCTGTAGTGGGTAACCTTTCTGCACACGAGACTATGGTTGAGTCTGGCTTCTTTTGTTTATATTAATACAATTTGAATAGGGCATCTTGCCCTATCTTACCTACCAAAAAAAAAAAAAAAAAAACGACAGCACATAAAGGTACGTACATGCAAGTGAAACAGATTCATGAACAATTGCGAAGCTTTAGATTTGGGCGACAATGAATAGAAGAGAAATGTTACCACATTTGTGTATGTCATCTCTTGAAAAAACAAATCCAGATATGGACGTATTTCCTACTTAAAACTAAACACTCAAATTTGGTAAACATGAATTTGGATTGAATACATGTATTAGGTTAGTGAGATGTACTAATGAATAGGATTAGGATTCAAAGCTTGAAGGGAAAAATGATAAATTCTTGCAGTTCATATTTTCTTATGATGCAAAATTGCAATAGCCTGTCTCAATTTTCAATCAAGATATTAGAACTATTTGCACATGTAACTTCACTAAATTCTTCAATGATATCCCTAGCATCTATGGTCTGCCATAGAGAATACTCTACATTTCCATATAAGCTGTTGTTGTAGTTACGTTGCATTTTTTGTGAGCCAAAACTATGCCAAAATGAATCACCTTGAAACTAAACTATTCTCCAAACATGATGAAATGCATCTCAGATTTAAACGTTTAGTACTCTCAGAAGTTCTAGCATAAAAGACTACCATTTCGGAAAAAAACAACCCAATCTACGGTAGCTCCATCCTTTGGTTTGCTTCGAAGAGGTTCTCATGTGCGTAGAGATTGAGTCCAGATGTGTTAATATTGCTAGATTAAGATTCAATGTTACAAGTTCTTGATATGCAGCATTACAGTCTGGTTAAATATTTACATATATCCCTTGAAAACCTTCTAATAATTACAAGGGTATAAATTGCCAAATTCGCTTTACAACAACCAAAACCCTCTAAATTTGCAAAATGTTGACAAGGAAAAGGTCAGGTATATAAAAAAATTCACAAGCTTTTGGACATTTTCCAAATGTTTTTCACCACATAGCTGCAAAAATACTTGATAATAGTACTCTGCAATCACAAAGCTCAAACACCAACAAGTACACTTGGACTACTATAACAACAAACACAGTAATGATAAATGAAGCAAACACGTACTCTTATCTAATTCTAAAAGCTCTCAGAACCACACTCAACCATTCAACTAACGCAACCAACTTCTTTTTTCTTTAATGGAATAATTGCACAACCAACTTCAATAGAGCATATTGGCATAAACCCAGAGGGACGAAGGGAACCTATTCAAGTGGGCAAATTTCTCATCTAAAGGGGTGTCCTCAGTGATCTCACTCCCTGCTGACAGGAAACACACTCCAAGTCTTGCATCCTGGCGTCGAAAAGCAAACACAGTTGCTCCTCCCTCCGCCATTTATGAGCATCATGGCACGATAGTGAACAAGTGGTCACAACATCTATAAATAAACTCCACTCGCGTCAATCCAGTAGGCTCATTTTCATTGTCATTCTCAGGTGCAAAAAGTTCACACCTGAAACAACATTAGACCGCGAAGAACCACTACGTAACACCTCAAATCCTTATATTTGATAATGCCTAGTTTTCTGAATCAACTCAAAAAACCTTTAATTTTGCAAAACAAAAAAAAGATCTCGATGAGGAAAGAGGCGGAAACAACAAAAGAAGACTGAGGAAGGGTAAAGCTAAGGAGAGGCATGGGAAAATATAAGCATGAGCCGTTATTCGAACTTTTAAAATAGATTTTTCAAGTAATGCCTTCTCACTTAGGAAAAGTAAACGACAATAATATTCGAAAATAAAATAGTCATTACCAAAAATAATTCTTTGCGTAAACACAATTCAAGTACAAAGTAAGAAAAATATAAAAAGACAATTAGAAAATAAGGTATGAAAAAAAAGACCCTTCATATAACCACAACTTTTATCTGAACAATAGACTAAAACATTTTGTGATAATTCCTAGATGAATATAAACCATAAATCCAGAAAAAGAAAAAGACTATGCTTAGTTGGATAATGTTGGTATTATAAGGATTTAACGACTTCATCTAGCCACTCCCATGACTTGCATTAAATTCCAAGGGAGTTTGCCAGCTGACTAAAAATGATTAGAAGCAAATACTACCCACATCAAATTAATCTAGAAGTTTAACGAGTATAGAACAAAACTTCCTTTCCCTAATTAGTCCATAAAATAAAAGGAGAGAGAGATCTAGAGAGAGCACCTTCATGACGTGATTGCAAGAACAAGGGACTTCCAACTGCACTTCTCTACATTTCAGCATATTCTGGAGGCAACATGCTTTGTGCTTCTTCTTCAATCTCATTGTTTATAACACTATAATTTCACTTCGTTTCCCACTCAATTTCAAGGCAAATAGAGAACATGGTAGAAGATGATAGAACCAATACAATTCTTAAATACAGGTCAGATGAGATCAAATTACCTATTTAACCTTAGTTGCTTTTGAAATTTGGCGTATTTAAAGTTACCACTGCAAATAACACGAGGCATAGGTGGAGCCAAAACGCTTCAAGAGAAGAATGGTCAATGTATGTCTTTGTTGGGGCCCGTTTGGTTGCATATAAGGGGAAGGGGAAAGCTTACCTTTTGGCAGGCTTTCTTGAAAAACGCCTATTTTAGAGACGTTTTTGCAAGAAAGCCTGCCAAAACTGACAGTTTTGTCAGTCTTGCAAAAACGCCTATTTTAGAGACGTTACTTTCATTATGTCTTATGTTTTTCTCGAATTTAGTGCGTAGCGTTACTGTTGGAATAACACGCGGCCTACAAAGAGAGCGGCCCATTTATGCCTTTGTTGGACTCTCTTTCGTCTACGTTACTTTCCATGTTGCTTAAAGTGCTTTTGAAAAATATAGAGCAAATTATCAAATTTCCCTCACCTAAAAAGTTAATACTGCGAACAACCTGGCATAAAAGGAGTTAAAATGCCTCAAGAGGAGAATGGTTCATGTGCACCTTAGCTTCTTTTACATGCTTTACTTTCAATATGTCTTCTACTTTCTTAAAATTTGGTGCTTAACGTTACCCCTGCAAATAACATGCGGCATACAAGGAGCTACAACATATCAAGAAGGGAATAGTACACCTGTGTCTTTTTCATGTACGTTGCTTTCGATGTTTGTTAAAAAAAATTTTTTTTTGAAAAACTAGAGCAAATTATCAAATTGCACCTCACCTAAAAAGTTATAATTAGTGCACATAATTAATGTACCATAAAAGGAGTTAAAACAAGTTAATAAGGACGGGTAAAGGATAAACCCTCTCTTAACTGTCAAACAAATGAAAAGTCACATGGAATAAAGTGATTAACCTATTTTAAAGATGTTCTTATTATTGTAAATTAATAGTTATATTCTAGTGAAAGAACAAAAGATTTGGGCAAGTGAGGGTGTTTTGTTTTTTGGTGATAAAAGCGACGAGGTGCATAGTTAATAAAATTAAGTTATGAGTAATTAGTGAATGATTAATTATATAATTGAATAATATAAAAATTAAAAGGGGAAAACAGAAAATCAAAACTTTTGACATAACAATCATCTTCTATGCCGGATAGATATAAATATAGATTAATGAGTAGGATTGAGATTCACAGCTTGAGGAGGGAAACATGTAAATTCTTTAACTTCAGTATTTTATGCCAATATTAAATATGTAAAATCGCAATAACTTGTCTTATTTCTTATCCAGATATTACACCTATTTGTATCCACAAAATAATGATGCATTTAGGATTTCTTCAATATGTTACCTATTATTGCCAAAGGAGAATATGGAGACTGGATCCTCTTCTTTTCTTCATAACCTTCTTCAACATGACGCAAGAAGGCAATACAGCTTGAACTCAAGCAGTATACACCACCATACTTCAGTGATTAGCAAACAGAAGTTATGCAAGTGAAAACGGAAACACTTTTCTTCTCATCTCATTTCCAAAGGATGAATGTACATTAACTTCACAATGACTCTCTTTTTACTTACTACACAACATGATCAATGTCCAATACAATAGTACATTATGTCACTCTTAGAAACTCTAGTACGAAGGCTTCATCTTCTTGTTCAGTTCGAAGAGGCTTTCATGTATGTTACCATTTGTTCTTCTGGCCGTAGGTATCATAGAAATGATGCCCAGATGAGCTCATATCGCCGATTACGATTCAGTATTACAACTTTATGAGAGTTTCCTTGGCACGCACGACTGTAATCTGGTTAAATGTTTACATACATCCCAAAAGGAACCATACTGGCCTTCTGACAATCACGAGTTATAAATTGCCAAACACGCTGCAGAAGAAAGCCAACATTTTTCAGAAAGGCTCCTCAGTTGCCTTTGCATAGTAACATATTCCTCACATTATGTGGCAAGGAGCGGGCCTTCTCTGGTTTGGAAGTGACAGAATGCGATACATCTGTAGCAAAAGAAAAACAATCAGAATCTACTATTTTGAAAACCCAAACCTCCTTTTCAAAGAAAGAGACTCTACAACGACAACAACAATAAAAAATCGAACTTCATAATCCCTAGTTTACCATAATCAACTCAAACCTTCTAAATTTGCAAAAAAAAAAAAGGTGTCGTAACGAAGAAAGAGGCCGAAACAAAAGAGAAGACAGAAGAAGGGTAAAGCTAATGAAAGCCATCGAAAATTAAAAGCATGAGCTGTTATCTGAGCTTTTTTAAAGATTTTTTTTGAACAATGCCTTCTCACTACACCATTTTTGAGGCCATGTACTGTGGAAAAATAGAAAAAAAAATAATATTCAGGAAAATTTTCACGAACAGAAATATTTCACTCAAAAAACGCAGTTAACCAGACAATCAGAAATGAGGCTAATATCATAAGTAAACCACAACAATCAGAAATGAACAATAAACTAAAACATTTTGTGATAATTCCTCCATGAAAACAAACCATAAATACACGAAAAAGAGTATAATTAGTTAGATGATGTTGATTTATTGAGGATTTAACATCTTCTCCTATGTACTCCAATGATGTAAACTCGCATTAAATTCCAAAGGAGTTGCCAACTGAGTAATAGTGACCTAAAACAAACATAACCCAGAGCAAATCTAGAAGTATATAATAAATCTAGAAGAAAACTTCCTTCCCCTTAGTCCACGAGAGAGCACCTTTACGATCTGATTGCAAGAACAAGGGACTTCCAGCCGCATTTCTTCACTCTTCAGCATACTCTAGACACTACATGCCTTGTGTTTCTTCTTTTCTCATTTTTTTATAAAACTATAATTCACTTTGTTAGTTTCTCATTCAATTTTTGAGGAAGCAAATAGAGAATATGGTAGAAGAGGATAGAACCGCAACTCTTAAATAGAGGTTACATGAGATCAAATTACCTAATTAACCTCACCTACTTCTGGAATTTAGCATGTTTAAGTTACCCCTGCAAATAACATGTGCACGGAAGGAGCCAAAACTCTTCAAGAGGAGCATGGTTAATGTATGCCCTTCATTGAATACTCTCACATGCATTACTTTCAAAATGCTTTCAATATGCCTTCGTTGAATTCTATAAAGCGCTACAATACAGTACGAAGAAAATAGTCCGCTTATGTCTTTGCTGGACTCGCTTCGTGTACGTTACTTTCCATGATTTTTAAAGTGCTTTTGAAAATATATAGCAAATTATCAAATTGCCCTCACCTAAAAAGTTAATGCTGCAAACATGACAGAAAAGGAGTTAAGGGGCTGTTTGGTTGGCTGAGAAACCAAGAAAAGTAAATCAAAACACCCGACACACCTATGTGGGGGTGTTAGATTTCCTTTTCTTGTGTTTGGTTGGGAGAGAAAAAAAAGAGATGTTGTGTATGTGAGACTCACCCACTAGAGAGGTAATAGTTACTATGAGTCTCAAAATAAAGGAAATCAATTTCCTCTCAAAAAAATCATGAAATGGGCTTGAAAACATAGAAATGGGTCCCATAGCCTATTTCCAATAAGTAATCTCCCAAACTTAGGTTTCTATGACATGAACCAAATAGCCCCTAAAACACCTCAAGAGGAGAGAATGGTCCGCGTGTACCTTCATTTGAGTCCTTTTGTGTGCGTTACTTTCAATGTGTCTTCCACCTTCTGGAAATATGGTGCGTAACGTTACCCCAATGACTGACAGGCGGCCTTCGAGGAGCTACAAGCCTACAACACGTCAATAAGAGAATAGTATACACTTATGCCTTAAATGGATTCTCCTTCGTGTTTGTTAAAAGCATTTTCAAAAACCTAGAGCAAATTATCAAGTTGACCTCACCAAAAAAATTACTAGTGCAAATAATGTGGCATAAAAGGAGTTCAAACACATCAAAGTTGTTTAGTAAAATGTTAAGTGATGCGTTAAGGATAGACCCTCTCTTAATCTGTCAAATAAAAAAAAAAGCAATAAAGTGATTAACCTATATTAACTTGACCTCTTCAGACATATTGAGAAATAACCCTTTATTTATAAAACAAGTAATAATAATCTTTTGTTTTTATAAACACGAAAGCAAAGCTCAATAGTTACTGCAAATCTTACCTAATAGGTTAATTAATTTAATCATTTATTACTTAAAATGGTTAACTAGCTTCGCTCTTTCTTTTCCTTGATCTCTCGTCCTTTATGCCTTGCCAAACGAAACCTTAGGGAAAATTCATGTAGTTCTTCTTTTTAGTTAATTGGCATGATGTCTTATCAAATCTTTACTCTTCTCCATTGTAAAACTAGTAAGCTTAGGAAGCTCTCCGATGGGGAAAAAAGCCAAATTAAATCAGTAGTATACCTGTAGATAATTAGCCTAGCCAAAAATAGTTAATGGTGACGCTAATGATATGATTAAACTTATGAAGGCCATTAATTAACAGTTTTTAGAAGAGAAGCTCGGAAATTGTAAGATCTAGAGATGATATACGTAAGGAGTTTACTGTTAAGCATAGTCTGCAGAGAGATATGAATGGAGGAAATCGCCACTTTGCTTACCATAAATAGCTCCCCTCCTCTCTTTCGCCCAAAATCTAGGGTTTCCATCTCAAAGATCTCAACTTTCTCTCTCTAGGAAATGGCGTCCTCTGCTCTCTCAGATCTGCAGCTCCTCTCACAGGATCTTGCAATCTCTTCCCCTCCTGCGATTCGGCGTTTCTAGGTCCTCAATCTTGCAAGGTTTTGTCAAATCTTTTGATTTGATCACTGATTTTTACAATTTCTATCTTTGGTCAATTTCATTGTGTTAACTGCATTGGAGCACTTAACAAGCTGTACTTTTTGAATCATTATGCAGTTCCAGGAAATTTTTTGTTATCCATAGTAATCGGTAAAACCTTTCTAGGTTTGTTTGAGGATTTCTTGAAACTCGTAGGGTGCCTTTGAGCTCAATTTTATAGTTTTTTTTGCCTATAAAGAATCCTTCTTTTTTATGTAATATCTCAATCTTCTGCTGTTCATGCATCTCAATTGGTACTAGTCTTCAGCTACCAACCATGTGAATGTTTCTGTGAATATTTGAGATGTATTTGTATTTTTATTCTGTTAAACTTCTTCTAATTTGACTTAATATACTTCTAAGTGCAGGTATCCTGCTATGCTGTAAATTTCATGTGTTTCTCTGTTAATGTAAATTCAGATTTCAAAAAGTAGAAAGCATATAGCTTTTGGTATGCCAGAATCATGGCTTCCTAGTAAAAGCAGAGGTCTCCATTCTTCCTGAAAACTAAATATTGAATGTTTCCAAAAACTGAAAGAAAACACAACAGCAATTTTTTTAACTTGTTTACATGATGCCCAAACATGGATAAGACCAAGAAAATGATTTTTCCCCCCCTGTCTTCCTAAGTGACCTACCGTGATGGTTTTGCTGAAGTTTGAGCTTATTTTGTTGTTTAGGATCATCAAGTCCTCTTCCAACTTTGCTCATTCATTAATATTTATCGAACACTGTCTCACAATTACTAAAGCTAATGCTCAATTTGCAAGCTGAGTTTAGCTAAACCTTTTTGTCTACTTCTAACCATACAAGTCTTATTAATATATTCAGGTTTTGCCGTTTTGGTCATTGGGAGGCTGGTCTTACACATAGCCACGACTAGAGATGATGTTGTAGTAATAGCAGTTGATGATCCATTAAGTGATGCTAAGTACATGGTAAGGAAGCACAGAGTTTTTACGAATTTATTGTCTCAC
>JBAKGM010000412.1:4245408-4260323 GCA_037177215.1 Asparagus racemosus | reverse complement strand
TTTAGGGCCTATTTATAGTGTTGAGAAAAAACACTATTACAATTAAATAATAATATTTTACTGTGCATGTGGGGCCCACCGTCTAAAATTTTCAACGCGTTGGTTTATTAGGCTGTGGGACCCACGTGGGTCCCGCTGTGGGACCCACATGGGGCCCACTCTTCTTTAGCTGGCTAACACTTTGAACATCGATAATCAATTTTCTATTAAATCCCTACATAACCTCCTAAATGTGGGGGTGTCATTCTTACAAAAAACTACTAGAGCATTTGGAAATCTTTTCTTCTTTTTAAGACGAAAATTTTCTTTTGGCTGCTTTCTAAAAAGAGGCTACAAACCGTGGGAAAACTTGATTAGGAAAGGATGGATATGGGATCTTTGCTGCCCTTTGTGCACATCTGATCTTGAAACTGATACTCACTTGTTCCAACATTTTGCTTGCTCGAAATAAGTACGGCCATTCTTTAATCCCTACCTCAGAACAGATAGGTGGCCACCTGACCTCTCTTACCTACTGGAATCAAATGGCAGCTTCATTCATGATAGTAAAGCTAGATATCTTTAGAAATTCCTTTTCCCTATGGTATGCTGGTGCATTTGGAGAGAGCGCAACAACTTAATCTTCAGTGATAGTAAGCCAGAATCACAAAAGACTGTGGCTAACATTGCTCATTTTGTAATGTGTTGGGCAGGGAGCTCGACAGGAGAGAGGGGAAAAATTCAGAAGGATTGCTCAGGAGCAAGGAATGGAAGCTCTGATGCTGCATGAGGATGAAGAAGCCGACTCCTCAGCTGCCGGTTGATAAGAAGTGCGATTGTGTCCTAGGGTTCACATCTATTGTTGGTTTTTTTTTTGGTTTCTCAAATCATTTTCTTGTACCTAAGAGCAAAGTCTACTCAAATACTTTTCTCTTCTTCTATATCTTAGGTCTGTCACCAAGGTTTTTATGGGTTTTATTTACTATTGATGACTGAGATTATGCCTCAGTTTGTTGCGGTGGCTTGGCTCGGATCTGTACTGTTTGTTTTATACTTTATATAATATGAATAGGGTTCCTCGCCCTATTTTTATCCTCAAATAAGTGAATCCATTCCAATAGATAAGTTTCTATTGCCAAACAATTCCAGGTGAAAAAAGTTACCGACTCTGAAGATTGTTAAGGATTCTCAACACAGACTCCTAACAATCCTTGGTACTCAAATTCTAAAATGTTGTAATGCCATAGTTGTTATAATGGAAGATTGGCTGTGTTATACCGTATGGTTTTTCCCTCTCGCATCAAGGGGGTTTTCCATATTAAAAAAAAAATGTATGTTTGCATGCACCGGCTTCCTTGCTTTTCTCTCTTAATATTGTTCAAGCTTAGACCACAAAAAGTATTCTCACTAGTTCTTCCACATCACTTGCTCTTGTTAGAATATAAAAATATAATCCTCAACCATCATCATAACTTTGAAGTTTTAGTGTAATAGTTAAAGGACTTAATTTAATCCAGCACCGACAACTATAACAACAACACATGCATGCAAAGAAAGAAACGACTACAAACAAAGTCCACCAAGGATTTTAAGCCCCCCACTATCTAAACCTGTCTCTGGATACAAAAAGGTCAAATACTCTATTCCCGGCATAATTTCTGATTTCCGACCGGATACACTGCTGGCCAAAACAAACAGAATTGATGTTCGATGGTAACGGAACACCAGACGTCGAAAGACACAATGAGAATGCATACCGCAGACAAATGCTCCAGACACCACGGCAGAATATACCTAGAGATGAACTCGCTAATTTGCCCTTGCATCTAACAACTTGGTATAGCATGCAAAATAAACAGCCCATCCTCACACGCTATCGAAAGAACTTAGCAACATGACATCCTTTTTCGTATCTACTAGTGAAAACCTCATACAATATACAACCATATCATACAATACTTCCAACTGTGAACTTGAATTCCTCAACAATAAAGCCCATTAATGACCTCCGACCACGGACTTGAATTTCTCAAGAATAAATATGAATACATGACAAGTCTAAACAACAATATGATCGCCAGGAGTGATGATCTGATATTTATTAATGTGTGAATCCTTCTCTTGACCCCGCTAAACAACAATATGATCGTCAGGAGGGAACGCTTACGATTTAAATTGCTGAAATCGTTAGAACTCTCAAGATAGATACCCGTACAGGAAATTGTAACCAAAGTAGTATCAAGATTTCAGACACTGATCCGGATTATATATTATTTAGCAGCATTGTGCAATAATTACATAGCAAGGTAGAAGCAAGACAATGACTAGAGAAGTTTCCTGATATACAAGATCAAGAGCTTGTCAAATGTTTACATATAAATCATGAAAGCCGATGCATCTCGAAGTTATAAATTACCGAAGGCACCAATAGAAAACCAACCTCGAGATGGACAGAGGAGATTGATTTTTGAAAAGGGATATTGTGTCTACCCCTCTTCGGCTCTCTTTCTGTGGTGACATATTCTCCACAGAAAACAGCAAGTAGTCTACACTCCTGTCGTGGAAACGACGGAGTGTAATACACCTGCATCAAAAGAAAAACAATTAGAATCTACTATATATTGAGAGCTCCAAACCTCCTCTCCAAGGAAAGAGCCACCATAAAACTTCAACATAACAAAAGCCATCAAGAAAAAAGATTGAAATTCATTAAGTGCCTAGCTTTCTAAAATCATCTCAAACCCTGTAAATTTGCAAAGCAAGAAGAATGTTGATGAGGAAAAGGGTCAGATGTAAAAAGAAAAATCACAACCTTTGGTATATTTCTCAAATGATACCTTCTCACCAGATAGTTGCAAAATACTTCACAATAGTACTTTGCAATTACAAACCTCAAACAACAACGACACGTAGAAGACTACAACAAGAAGACTATAACGATAAATTAAGCATGCACATAGTTGAATCTAAATCTAAAGGCTCTTAGAACCACACTCAACCGTTCATCAAACACAGCAAACTTCAGTAGAGCATGCTAGTTTAAACCCAAAGGGGCGCAGGGAACCTACGCATATAAGCAAACTTCTCATCTAAAGGGGTACCGTTTGTTACCTCCCCAGCATTGACAGGAAACATGATCCAAGTCACGTATTCTGACACCAAGACACAAACACAGTTGATACTCCCTCCCCATTTATTAGCATCACAGAACAATAATGAACAAATCGTCACAACATCTATAAACAGACTCCAGTTTCCCAAGCTCTCAATCATGATCCACACAGACTACACCAATTCCATTCGATAAACTTCTAATGTCACTCTTTTGTGGAAATTAGATGAGATTCACATGCATTGCACGTGGTTAATTATGATGATTGTTTGATTTATTTCTTTAATACAACTTGGTGGTGAAATTGTTTGTAATATTGTTTGTGAACTTTCTTAATACTTATGTTTATGTACCTTCAACTTTCATTTTATTTTTCGTTGCGACAATAAGTAGTGTGAGCAGCAAATCATTTGAAAATCTTAGTCATTCATGTAGCAACCAGTTTCTTCAATGTCTCAAATCTAATAATAATAGATGACATAAGATTCTTACAATGTAAAAAAAGAAAATGGAAAAAAACCTTCTATGTTAATCTCTAATGACTATAGAATAAGAAAACCTATCAACATTTAAAGAAAAAAAAATCTCTCCACGAACTTGCAAAGATAACCACATTCAACTATTAGGTTGCTCAATTCTTATTATTTTGAAATTAATTCATCAAATCATTGAAATCGCTATTACATCCCCAATTCTTGAGTTATTTTGATATTAGCTCCGCCAATCAAGAGTAAAAAAAAGGCAATTACAGGGAAATTATTCCCTTGAATTGCTAATTATACCATTGATTTGAAAGACAAATTTCAAAATAACTTAACAATTTAGTTACCAAATATAATTTTCAATGCTTTCAAACTAATTTCAAAATATGAAAGATTTAAGGGACTAATACAAAAAATAAGTTTTAATCAATCAATTGTTGTCAATAAATTAATTAATTCATAATTTGGTATCAATCAATTGGTTAATATATATACGTGCAGTGCATATTATGTTTACAATGCTAATGTCCTCTAAACTTATTTCTACTCTTTAGTTGTCAACCAATTCTAATTAGATCAAATTTTTTATTAATTAGTTTTCAATGGAGAGAGCTTTAAATTGGAAGTTTAATTTTGACTTGATAGCTTTAATTGATAACCAATTATAATTAGGATAATAATATTAATATTGAAAAGAATTAGAGCTAAAACTGACCAAATAAAGTTTTTTAAGAACTCCCACTTCTAAAGGGAGTATGATTTATGTAAAAAACAACACTAAATCCCCAAGAACCACTATAACACTTCAACCCAATGAAAACCATCAGAAAAAAGATCAAAATTCATAATGCCTAGTTTTCCGTTATCAACTCAAACCCTCTGCATTTGCAAAATAAAGAATCTTGATGGGGAAAGATGCGGAAACAAAAAAGAAGACAGAGGAAGGTGATGCTGAGGAGAGCCATTTAGAAATATAAAAGCTGTTATCCGAACTTTCTTTATAGATTTTTTGAATAATACCACTCACTGCACCATTTTTAAGGCCTTGTACTATGGGGAAATAGTAAACAAAAATAATATTCAGAAATAAAAATAGTCACTAATAGAAATATTTCTCTGAATACATGTGGTTCAGATGTAAGACTTAGGCAATATAAACAGGCAATTAAAGCTGAAAGTAAGGTGAGAAAAGAAAGAGGTTCATAGTAATACACTTCCTTAAACCATCACAAGCAGAAGAACTGCTACATGAACAATAAACTAAAACAGTTTGTAATAATGCCTCCACGAAAACAAATCATAAATCCATGAAAAAAAAAAAAACTATGCTTAGTTAGATATTGTTGGTTTTTAAGAGAATTTAACGTCTTTCCTCGCTATTCCAATGATGTAGACTCGCGTTAAATTCCAAAGGAGTTACCAACTAACTAAAAAGGATCTGAAACAAATATTACTCAGAGAAAATCTAGAAGTTGAACAAACCTAGAACAAAACTTCCTTCTCCTAGTCCATAAAATAAAAGATGAGAGAGAGCACCTCTGATTATATGATTGCAAGAACAAGGGACTTCCATATGCATTGCTCTATTTTTCAGCATATTCTGAGCTCTATAAGCCTTGCGCTTCTTCTTCTTCTTCTTTATTCTCATTGTTTATAAAACTATAATTTCACTTCAGCTACCGTTCAATTTTCAGGAAGAAAATGGAGAATATGGCAGAAGATGATAGAACCCCAACTCTTAAATAGAGGTCACACGAGACCATATTGCCTAAATTAACCTCCCCTACTTTTTTAATTTAGCATGTTTAAGTCACCCCTGCAAATGACACGTGGCACACGAGGAGCCAAAACGCTTCAAGAGGAGAATGGTCAACATATACCTTCATTTAATTCTTTCACGTGTTACTTTCAATACTACTTTTCTCAAAATTTGGTGTGTAGTGTTACCACTGCAAATAACACGCGGGCTACAAGGACCATATTGACTCTCCTCTTTCATGAGCGTTACTTTTCATTTTTCTTTAAAGTTTTTTTTTTTAAACCTACACATTACCAAATTGCCTTCTACAGACAGATTGAAAAATAAACAAAGAACAAAGTTATTAACAAGGAACAAAGTTATTAACTTACATTAATTTGACCTCTACAAACAGATTGAGAATTTGTAAAACCAATAGTAACTTTTGTCTCTATAAACACTAAACAAAGCTACTGCAAATCTTATCTAAAGGGTTAATAAATTTACTCCTCCATTATTCTAAAAGAGTTAAGAAGCTTAGCCCTTCCTTATATCTCTTGTTTCTTAAACCACGGTTAATGCTAAAAGAGTTAAGAAGCTTAGCCCTTTCTTTATATCTCTTGTTTCTTAAACCACGGTCAAATGGGACCAAAGAGAAAAGTTCATGCAGGTCTTCTTTTAATTAATAGGCATGATGTCTTATCAACTACCCTACCTCTTCTCCATTGTGAAGATAATAACCTCAAGAAGCTCTCCCATGGAAAGAACCAAATAAAATCACTGGTAACCTGTCAATAGCTAGCTTACCCAAATATAATTAAAATGGTGACACTAATGATACGATTAAATATATGAAGGCTATAAGAGTTTTTAGAAAAGAAAAGTCGGATGTTATAAGAAGAAAAGACTGATGTATGTAGAAACTGAAGATACTAGAGTTTATTGCTAGAAGCACAGATGATACGAAAGTAAATTAAAAAAATATTCTCACTTAAATGATGTAATATAGATTAGTGAAATCCACACGGAATAATACTTGAAGCTGAAATTATTCTCCTAATTCCAGCCATTTCCTCAACTTTTCTTTTTGTTTAATTAATTATATGCACAATCATAATATTGCCTCACCGTCCTCTACCACCAGTACACCATAGATAAGGTAAAGTATGCCCTGATTTCTGAAATAATATTGCAAATTTACATGTTTTCCTTGTTCTTCGTACCCACAAATAATCAAAATAGTCAACCACCTTTAGAAGGATGACGGTTTTTTATTAACTCAACTTGTATCCATTTAGATTATAATCACTAACTATGTTTCCTAAAATACATTTAAATGCATCTCATGTGAGCAACGAAGTAGATCAAAAAGAGACTGTGACACACTATGATATTGTAAGCAAAGGAGAAATTTCATTGGATTTTCACGACAGAGATTACAAAAAAAAAAAAAAAAAAAAAGGATATTGGATTCAAGGTAAGCAAACAACGGTGAAAGGATAGGTAAAATTCTAACCTACATTTTGCTGATAGAACTCGTATCCATAACAGGATTTGCACATACATAGTTGCCTAGAATGTAAGTATCCAAGAAACTAAAGCTATTAGTCGGAGAGATATAGTTCTGCAAAGTATTGTAAGCCAGCTTGAACTATGAACATTCACTCTGTACTAATCATAAAATCCAAGCCTAGTTAATCAAGGGAAAACTTATGCAACCAAGAGGATTACCAAGATTTGCCAAGAGTCTGGGAAGAAGAATGATTATGCAATTCACTATATTCATCATCTGCCACGAGGTTTGACAAATATCCTAAATGTAAACATAACTAATTGAAAATTGAAATGATAAGAAATGAAGCAAGATATAAGTTCACGAATATGTCCATATTTCCACAATGATGTAATCATAATTATGCCCACTTCCCGTGTATTGTATCCAACCTACGATTTGTATGCGATACAGTAATATCTTCTGCACCAAACAAAAAGTAGTCATTTTAACTGACAACAGTAATAACATATGAGATATCTGAAAGGGGGCAAGCCGTAAGATACATGATGCTCCTAACAAGAATATTATCAGGTATGTGAAAGAGAGGGACTTCTTGGTACAAAGGTAAGATCATTGATGAAAGATAAAAGTATGAAGATATTAAATGTGACCTATATAATGATATGCTAATCTTCCAAACTTGAAAAGGCACATGTTCCTTTTCAGGTATAATCAAGGCCTTCTATACATAAGATCTTTTTGGGGAGTAATAACTTTTCATGCATAAAAGAAGGCATAAGGTCAAGCCTGATGAAGAAAAGCACATTGGACACCTGAAGCTGTTAGTGTTTAGCAAATAAAGTTGTCAGACCTCTCAAAAAACTTAAGAATTAAAAAACTGCAATATGATAGTTGAAAAGTAGGATAGAAATGGAAAGAATCTCACTTAAATGTTTAATAAACATTGTAACCTCAACAATATCAAACAATTTGCTAATAACTCATCCGAGAATTCATGTTCTATATTGATAATGTTGAAATATTTGTGCCTCTTTCTATCAAATTGTATTGTGAACCTTAAGATTTCTTCACACTTCCTGAAAATCGATCTCTCAAGCTTTTAAATAAAATGGTTACTTAAACATGGTAACCATAGCGCTAGGTGTGTATGTCTTTGGGTCAAACCGCATTACTGGTAAGCCTTTGTCCATTCAAGGCCTTAAAGTCACATTTATTATTACTGTCACTATTATTTACACTTCTTCTTTACATCATTAGTATTTTACTATCAGTAGATTGATGAGTGAGTCTAGTGGTTGCTTGAGATTTACATAGTCAGCTAACGAAACATCAGCTTAGCTCTTAGGTGCATGGCTATTTAACAATGATGTATATTGGTTAAGGAATGCCTCCATTTGTTGGAGTATTTGTGTTACATGGAAGACAAACCAGGCTCAAATAACAGCGAGTCGAACAGAGATCTTCCATCCTCGTCTTAATGAAAATCTAATCACTCTCCATAGCACCATTCATGCATTTTCATTCTCCATCTGTCATCCAAGTTACCCTAGTACCTCACCTGGGAACCTGTACCTGTGTCGGACACTTATCGTACCCCTGTCCACTCTGACACTTCCATGCACTCCTTGAATATATGCATATACATTTAATTTAGACATGTGCCCAATTATATAATACATGTTTTAGTGCTCATCATATACTTCTTCGACATATATCTTGCACTTCGCATATGCTTCCGCAACACGCTAGACACTAGACAAGTTAGTTTTAGCCCATACCCAAATGAGAAGTATGATTTTAAATGGTCATTTAAGTATCTACTTCATAAACAAGCCACTTTCCAATTTATAATATCTTAATAAAAGAAACATGAAATTTTTATAGGAATTTTAGTTCTCATAAAATGTGAAATGAAAACGACAAGAAAAAGAAGCAGTAGGTAAAAAAGAACACGATTTTAAGCTGTGGGGCTAGAATTGGATATGAGGTCTAGGTATCGAAAGAATTTTTTTAAGGCTATTGCCTTATCCTTCAAATGGGCTCCCGATACAGCAAAATTAGTGATTTTCAATCTACAAAACAAACTTTAAGGGTGTTTGGGGTGACTTATTTTTGGTCAAACTAGCTTTTATGCTAACTTTTTCATTTATACCTATTGGTAAAATGCGAAATAAGTTAGATTATAAGTCACATTTTAAAAAACTGGTATACCCCAATTTTTGGAAAAACTAACTTATAAGCTCACTTAAATAAGATAGATTTGACCAAACAAATTATTATACAGTCCAAACAATTTTATAATATTTTTATCATAAAAACTAAAAGCCACTAAAGCTAGTATAATTCATAATTATAAAAAATTAAGCCTTCCCAAACACCCTCATTATTGCTATCTTCTAATGTAGGCCAACTTATTATTGGTCTCTTCGTTTACCAATAGTTCTACACAGCTTGGTTCTCTATAAATACAATCGAGGAAGAACAACGGTAGAATGAGAGAGGCTGTATTAACCTTTACATGATTAAATTACTTTAAATTCATTACATTCTTGGAGTCCAATAGTCCAAACACGCTCAACGTGTGCCAAATAAGATATTTGAAAGCATTTTAAGATGTTTCAAAGCATTCTCCAATGACTATTACACCAACAAAAGAAAGAAAAATGGAGAATCTATTAACTTCTTACATCAGTAATTACTTTTAGCTACAGACCATTTCCGGAGATTAATCATTTCCAGGATAGAAAGCACAATAAATACAAGCATGATTCACCATGAGGAAAGGGCAGAAGAACGAAGTAGAAGTCCCTTGTGCTTGCAATGGAACCACCAAAATATTTATTAACAAAAATGAATTTGCATATTGATCAGTGAAAGCCGTCAAGCTAAAAAAAAGACCCAAATTATGAAAATATAACAAGTCTGTACAACAATAACATCGCTAGGAGTGATGACTTGCCTAAATTTATTAACACGCAGATCCTTCTCTTGAACCAGTTAAAGTTTTAGGACCATCACTAAATGAAATGCAAATTTGACCCAAGAGAGATTAAGCAGCTCTAAATCGTTGTGGTTCGGACTTAAAATAGTAATAATATTAAAAGAGGTTTTTTGGGTTTTTCAGGTTAACCAAAGTAACATATCTTATTGGATTTAAGCATGTGGACTATAACGAGTGATGCACGCTGAAATTTACCAAAAATAGACCAGAATAGAAAGAAGATTTGAGGTTTGGAATAAAATTTTTGATTTATAGTGTTACATTTGGGGTGAAATAAAAAGAATAAATTAATAAAAAGATTAAGATCTAACTTATGCCATGAACTACGAATAATTCAAATCTTAAATTGCTGAGATCGCTAAAACTCTCGAGACCCATACCCATAGCAGCGATCGCAACCAAAATAGCCATTAATATTTCAGACACTGATCCCGGTTATATTATTATTTAACAAATATTGTATTAAATTATAAGTGGAAATTCATGATTTCAATAGGATCTAGATTGTTGCTTCAAATAGTTATTTCAAGCTCCTCTCATTTTCCTCTCTCATAATCACCAATACTACAAAAGAGCTAATTTTAGACCCCTTAACAGGTCTAAACATATTTTTTCTCCCGAAAAAAATTTAGTGATTCTTCGAAGGAGCTTCAAAAATTAACCGAACATAACAAAAATTAACCCCTTTTAACAATCTTAGGACACGAGTAACTGAACCTAATGGAAGAACATTTGGTATAAAGGATTTTGATGTTCTTGTTCGATTAACATGTAAAAAAAAAAAATCTAAATCTTTAAAAGAGAGCAAAGTGAGACCTATGATGGGTTTCATTGCAGCACAAAGGGGCTTCCATCTCGCTCTCTGCTCTCCCTCGCGATGAATCCTACCTTCCTCTTCATCTTCTTCTCTCTTTTTTTTTCCATTTTTGGGAAGAAAAAAGAGCGTTTCATGAAGTGGGCGACAGGAGCAATGCATGAGAAAAATTACACTAACACCCCTCGTGTGAAGTAGTTTATGGGTGAAACGTGGCAGACGACTAGAAAACGTTTTTAGAATCATAGATTCCGACTTTACATTTAAGACCTTAAGGTGTGTTTCTTTACAAAGTTCATGAGGCAGAAGATGATAGAAGAACAACTCTCAAATAGAGGTCGCATGAAATTGAATTACCTAATTAACCTCATCTAGATTTGAAGTTTACTGTCTTAAAGTTATTCTTGCAAATAACACACGGTACAGAGAGTTAAAAAATTCTTCAAGAGGCTAATGGTCAATGTCTACTTTCATTTGAGTTATCCACATGCACCTTCATTTGAATACTTTTACATGCGTTACATTCAATAGTTGTTTACTATTTCTTGAAATTTACTTCGGAAAATAACATGCAGCATATAAAGAGCTACAATGGGTCAAGAGGAGAATGGTCCATATCTACCTTCATTTGAGTTATTTTGTGTGCGCTACTCTCAATTTGTCTTTACGTTTCTTCAAATTTGGTATGTTAAAGCTGCCCCCACTAAATAACACGTGAAATATAAAGAGCTACAACGCCCCGAGAGAGTCACTTCTGTCTTCTTTTAAATTCTCTTTAGTTTACATTGCTTTTAATGTTTCTCTTTCTTTTGAGTTCTCTTTCATGTACACTACTTTTCATGGTTTCCTTCTTTTGAATTCTCTTCCATATACGTTACTTTTCAAAGTTGTTATAATTGTACTATAAGAGTTTTATTACCATTTACTACAAGACAAAAAAAAAATTGGCATCCTTTCTTGTAAATTGCGAAGAGAAGTTATGAGTTAATATTGACCTGCACTTCTTTGTGTCTAGCTGGACAAGAGTAGTACTAATCATTGTAGAGCACTAACCATTTTTCCTAATTTTCTTGCCTCTTAAATTTTTTTAAAAAAATAAAGAACAAATTATCAAATTTCTCTTGGAACCGAGATGCAAGTCTAGATAGGGTGAATAGAATCGCGTATTATTTTTTGAGAGATCACAGAATATGCAGCAAAAATAAAATAATAACAATAAAATAATAAGCAATGCATAATCAGAGAAATAATCACATCCAGAATACAAGAGATTTTATAGTGGTTCACATAAACAACTCTACATTCACTTTTTCTTCTCACGAAGGGGCTTCCTCACAATTCCTCAATTCAATCCCAGCATGACTACGCCATAAACCCTCAATTCACTCCGGCTTGAATACGTCTTTAAAATAAGTTTGATACAAAAATACAAATAACAGCTAAGCACAACTAGAAAATTCTTACATTCATTTGATTGTGCAAACCGTTCTTCTAATGATTGAAGGAAAGCTCTGAGAAGAACGATGATGATGATGAAGTTCAAGGGTAGCACTCCTAGAAGGTTGACAATTAGACGATGAAGAACGACGTCAAGGATGCTTTCTAAGAAGCTTAACCAAGATCCTTTTACCAAAGGGAAACAATAACCCCCCCCCCCCCCTTTTCTTCCCTCTCTCCCTCTTTGTTTTTTTCTCTCAATTATGTTAGGAATCTCTGATGAAAAATATGAGAAAAGAGCCTATATACCCCTAGCAATGAAGGACTCAAGTAAAAGTAGATCAAAATTATGAAATTTGCGACTTAACCATCGATGGTCGAACTTAACCATCGATGGTTAGGTCGTCACCATTGATGGTTTGGATGTTTTTTAAACATTTGCACCATCCATAGTTGATAGTACTATCAATGGTCTATAGATTAGATTAAGAGTTTTCCAAAAAGTTATTGTAAAACAATTTTGATAACCGAGTTAAAGGTTAGAGCTCATGCAAAGTTTCAACCTTGGAGTATATATGCAGCTGGCTGTTTCGATGTTGTTTAACTAAATATTCATATTCTCGCACTATACATCTTCAAATTGAGTTCTGTTTATTCATGTGGCTTCATGACAACAAGACGGGCACTCCTATATGCTCAAAATTAAATTTTATTCTTAATGTTTTTTAGAATTAGCTGTGATTAGCTTATCATCTTGATCTGTAACACTCGTGATTTTTCGATACGTATTTTTTCAATATTAAAATACTAAATGATATTTTACGTATTTGGATATTATATTTAATTATATATACTTTGATGATAGAGTTTATTAATATTTAGTTAATAGTATTATTAGATTAATCATTACAAAATTATATCATGATTATATATATAGTATTTGATTTGTATTATTAATACGTAATTAGTGATATCAGTTTCCACGTGCATTTCTTCACCACGTACAAACATGCCCTAACCCTAGCCCTATATATACATCATATCATAACCTCTCCTCCCCGTACTATCTCTCATCTCTTTTTTCTCGTGTACTCTCCCTCTCTCTCTTTCTTCTTTCTTTCTCTCTCTCCTTCTCTCTCATCTCTCTCTCGTACACATCCCTCACTTTCTCATCACAGCCATAAGAAAATAAAAAAAAAAAATAAAAACCCACCTTCTCTCTCCCTCATGTTCTCTCTTCTCCCCGCACCCTCTCCCTTTTCTCTTTGTTCCAAGCAACATCTCCTCCGCCGCGACCCTCAGCACCACCACCGCCCTCACGCCATCTCCTTTCCACCGAAACTGCAAACCCCCACCAGCACCGCCTCTCTCTCTCTCTCTCTCTCTCTCTCTCTCTCTCTCTCTCTCTCCCCCCTCTACCAGCACCACCACCTCCCATGTCACCGCACACCCTTGCCGCAGCCAGCCCCCGCCACACCAAGCAGTCCCATCTCTCTCCCTCTTCGAACTCAACACCCACGCCGCTCAACCCACAGCCAGCCTCTCTCACCCTCACTCGCCACCTCCTCTTCAACCCGACACAACCGCCCCTTCCCCGCGGCCGCCTCTCGCCGCCAGCCGACACCCGACCACCCGCACACCCCACCCTCTCTCTCTCCGATCTCCACAAACCGCCGCCAGCACCACGCCCAGGCTCGCTGCCCACCACGTCCCCCTCACGCCGCCGCTCCATCAATGCCGCCGCCTAATCCCCGCCATCACCCCAGCCAAGCCACCAGCACCTGCAACCACCCCACTTCCTCCCGCAGACCCGCCGACAGCCACGCACCGCACGCAGCCCCTCTTCCTTCCCGCACGACCACGACCGCACGCCGTCACTTCAAATCGTTGTGGTTCATCACCGCACGCCTGTCACTCGTGGCTCGTCACCGCTTGCCATTGTCGTGATTCACCGCACATAGCAACTGTGCGTCGAGGTCTGACATCGCTGTGCAGACTCTTCCTTAGTCGTGAGCCATCGTTCGTGGTTCGTCACTGTCTGTTCTCTGCCGCCGTAGCCCAAATTGTAGCCGATTCGCTCGTAGGCAAGACCCTACTACTTTTGAATTGTATTTTACTTTTTAAAATATTTACGAATTAGTATATGCAAGATCTCGTACCCTTTTGACTCGTATTTCATACTCGTAGATTATTTATGAATTATTATATGAAAGATCTTGTTACTTTTAACTAGTAATTTATATTTTTAGAAATATTTATGAATTATTATATGCAAGATTCCTCTTGTCTTTGACTCGTATTTTACTTTTTAGAATATTTATAAATTAGTATATGCAAGACCCGGTACGTTTTACGTGTGTTTTATATTCTTAGAATTATCTATGAGTTAGTTCAGTTTGGGCAAATTTGATATTATATGCGCAGTTAACATATACATCTTTAGTGAATATTCGGTAGTATAAAATTATTCGTGATGATTGGATAGGTCCGAATTAATCTATGATTAATTTCGTGACATTTGGAAACAAGAATGTAATTTTAGGATATTTTTAGAATTTATTATATTGACAAAGATAGTTTTGAAAGAAATTATTCAGTGGAAACATTAGTGAAAGTATTTTTAAATAATTTTTATGATTAAAAGAAAATTATTTAGGGAGAAAAAGGATTTTTGAATAATTTATGAGATTTTACAAAAAAGAGATTTTTAGAATAATTGTGAGAAAAGTATTTTAAATGAATTATTTTATAAAAGGATCGTTTGAATTATTAGAGTAATTTTAGATTTATTATTTTAATATAAAAATATTATTTTAGAACATTCATGATGAAAACC
>JBAKGM010000412.1:4214796-4240699 GCA_037177215.1 Asparagus racemosus | reverse complement strand
TCCATGTTTTCCATGCGAAACAAACAAAATACTATTACTTTGAGGAAATCTATAGAAATAGGAGAAATGTTGATTTCCATGTTGTTTTCAATTTCAATTTTTTGTGGCTTGCGAAACAAACAGCCCCTTAGTAGAATATATTACTAGTTACCTCTAATATTTCAAAAGCCAAGAATAATCAATTTTATGTTAAAATGTTTGCTAAAATCTTGTAGCATGCTCTTGATGAAATCAATCTTATGCAAACAGTAAAATGGTTTTATAGCTTCATGATATTTTTCTTTCACATAAAAGCTAACGGTTCAATCTCTTTTATTTTTGGGCTCTCTGGTGCCTTTGGCAAAGATAATGATAATATGAACCGTTAAAGTTCACAAGATATGAATGAGCAACACAGTTAGTATCGTCTGGTCACAACTATATTGTGATTACTTAGTAGTTATCTGTATTCTAAAATTAAACCACCACAAAAATTTCAACAAGCACATAGGAAATATTAGCTTTGAAGCTGCTAATGTGGAGCCCGCCACCATTACTTGATTAGGGACTCATAAATCAATGTGAACGTAGTGTAAGTAGTGTAATATCGTTTAGCTAAAAATAATAATGTAAGATTGCTCATGCTACCAATATCAAGGACTAATGTGAAGGATCCAAACACAGGGAACATATATTCCAATAATGTAGTTTCGCCATGAGATCAATATACACAATGCTTTCTCTCTTTGATTTATTGGAAGTCAAATAGGGAGCAGGCTGTAAATATACTGCTCTACAAAGTCTGTAATCTGAGTAGATTAAAGGGGAAAGAGTTGTCTGAAAAAACTCCAGAATCTTTAAGCTGCAATAATAAGAAGAAGAACTTCATTACAAACCAGTTGATTAACCAGTTGATTCTGTTCGAACGTATGTGTAGGTGTGCATGTGTATATATACGTGTGTGTACGTATTAATGTATGCGTATAAGTACTTAGACCGTGTTTGGATTGAGTATTATTTTTAGTTAATATCCATTTATCCTTTAAAATGAAATAGTAAGGTGTTTAGTTCAAAATTTTAGGAGGGATTAGGTGGGACTAATTAGTCCTTTAAATTGAAATAGTCCATATCATCAATCAAAGTCATTTAATGTCAAATCCTTATATAGGCTTCTAAACGGGGGTGGAGTTAAGTTTGGGGGATACTCTTTCATCTGGAATTCTATTATTCCGCTGAAAGTGAAAATCTTCCTTTGGCTTTTTACTAAGAGGAGGCTTAACACAAAAACCAGGCTACATTTAAAGGGGTGGACAGGAAATATCGTCTGTTCCTTTTGCAACGAGGCACCAGAAGACGACGACCATGTTTTCTTTAAATGTAGGACTGCAAGGGAGGTTTGGCAATGCTTTTTACCTATTCTGAAAATAACTTCTTTGCCAATTGCTTTTGATAATATAGTGCTTTCTTATGGTTCTTTTCTGCAAGACAAAGAAAGTCGTCAACTCTGGTATATTATTCTCCCTGCTATTTGCTGGTGCATTTGGAGAGCGAGAAATAATATTATTTTCAAACAAGAGTTAAGCTCGCCTCGTCAAATCGCAGCTAACTCTTCCTACTTCATCATGCTCTGGACAGGGCACTCAGGGTCTAAAAGATCATTCCGATTGAAGAGATTGGCCAATAAGAGGGAGATTCATAAGTTGCTGCTCCAAGAAAACTTGTCCAGTGATTTGGCGGCTGTGGATGAAAACTTCTAGATGAGGAAGATCAGCTCCTGATGCTTTCCAACCATTTTGGAATTTTGGTTCTCTTTTTCTTTTGTTGGTTGTGCACGTTTGAGCACTTGTTTTTTTTGGTTGGTTCATGATACAGTCTATGATCATGTTACAGGGCAAGGCTTAGAATATGGTTACAGTTACTACTAACAACGTAATAGGTGACGGCTAGGGTCCTCTCCCTATTCGTGTTGGGGTATCACTGCAATTATGTGTCTTAGCCTGTATGCGAAATCCACATTTTGTAAACTTTGATCTTAATTATATACATATATAAATATATATATGAATAGAGCATCATGCTCTATTTTTTCTGTCAAAAAAAAAAAAGTGGACACATACAACTTTTGTCGTAGTGAGGATACCATCAGTACAATCGTAGATTTCAACGAAAGTAATATAGATTATTTTACAATTCCATTTAAACAAATAAGTTAATTCCAGTAAAAAACAACATTCATTTCAAACAACAAAAGACTAAAGTTAATCCAATAAGTTTTAGCACTAAGCACATCTGAGAATTTGAAATAAATTTATCATCATAAATTGATTAATTACATACCGGTACTCTGAGATATGGTCTATTTATGCGGATGACTATGGAGTCTTTGTATTTACATGGATAACCTTAAAATAACTAATTGTAATCAAACGGATGACCCTAAAATTCATCAACAGATTAACACTGTTTCTTATAACTTTGAGCTCTTGTTGGATGTCGTTTAGCATTAGGTTTAGCCTTAGATTTTTTTGTTAGAGTTAGAATTCAGTTTTGGGCTAAGATAGGGTTATAATGCAGATTTTAAAGAATTCATTATTGCTACCTAAATTCAGATTTTAGCCTATAAAAAGAACGCGCTCAACCTGCTGGAGCGCATTAGAATAGAAAATTATAAACCTGCCTTGGTCAAATCAACTTGTTTGAAGTTCCTCCTTGATTATTGATGTTTATCTTTTGCTTTTATCAGTTGCCACCAAACATTAATATCAACCACAATGGAGGAGGAGGTGGTGGTGGTGGTGGTGGCGGTGGTAATATAGGAGATGGTAGCATACAAATGGTTTGCATGTACAACTTCTATGTGAACGGAGACAAGATCTGATCCTCCTGATAGAAGAGGATGAACATTAAGAACTTCGTTTTCAGCTTGTATTTTGTGTTCTATTATATTTTTGTGTGTACTTTGGCTTTTCCATCTTGATGAGAATAAATGGAAGCTTTGGCTTTTATTTTCTTTCTTATATATAGTTTATAAATTGTATGTTCTTTATATTGTAAACTGTAATATTGTTCTATTTACTTCTCTCTCTTCTTTTTGCCTTTGTGCACCTGCGTTTCTGAAAATATTTGAAGCTTCTCCTCGCTGCTCTCGATTTATCCCAATTTGTTTGATATATGTTGGGCTAAGCCTAGCTAACATGACTAGTGCGTTAGTAAGATATATAACTTTGGTTCACTTTTAAGATATGAATCTGGCCAGATGAGAAGGAAAAAAAAAAAATACTGTTTGCAGATCCCTGACAGTAAAGAATAAAAGGAAAACAGAGCAAAGAACTTAAAATATTGAGAAAATGAGTTTAAAGATAAATGCATATAGTTGTTTAGGTTTACAGGTTCGGAAAAAACTACGTGGATTTCAATATAAAGCAAAGGTAAAATTTAAAATTTTAAAATTTAAAGGACAATTGCCTTAAATATTAAGGTGTTTATCTCAAAATCATTTAATTTATTGATGCTTTTTTAGCATTTTTAAAGTTTGGAGGGATTCAATCCGCCAAACTTCAGGGTATTTTGTGAAATTTACTCTCCATTTTCTTTCCCTTGTTTTTTTTCTTGCTAAAGCAAAGAGCGAGGTGAGACGCCTTCGATTACAAAAAATGAAGTTCAAGAAGTGATACCTAATTCATAAAAATCAAGCTCAGAGCTATAAAAAAGAAAAACAAATTAAGCACATAAAATAAAGGAGATAGAACTTCGAAAGTCGAGTATTTCAAAACATGAAAGTGCCGAGCACCAAACAAGTCATCCTCAAAGAATTCAAGGTGGACCAAAGGTAAACCATATTATTCGCTTAGGGGCTGTTTGTTTCATCTGAAAAACACAGAAAATGAGGCAAAGTGAGGGAAAGTGAGGGTTTTTTTACATTTTTCTTCACATTCATGTGTTTGTTTACAAAAATTTTCTAGAAAATAAGGGAAAGTGAAGGTGAAACATGGATTTTTTTTTTCCAGAAAATTTTCCGGAACAAAAACCCCGATTTTGGAGGAAAATGGCGGAAAGGAACCAAACACCCCCTATATTCCTCTTTTCATATTGGGAAAATCCATTTGCTCCCCTTCTTCCCAAACATAAGGATCCACCACCTCCGATTCCTTCAATAAAAACTCAATGGCGGCGGGTCCATCGGCGGTGAGCCAAAGTGTGGCTGCGAAGATAAAGTACTTCTCCGAGTTGGCTAAGGAGGAGGTTGAAGAAGGCAGTATGGCTGAGAAAAGTGGCTTGCTGGATAAGGTCAGGGATCGTCATTTGAAAGCCACGATATATTTACATAATTATTGTTAGAATATAAAACTAGTACCCCTACTCCTCATCAAATCTTTAGAGTTTTGGTATGGTTATAGGGTTATTTGAATTTGTATCAGCGCGATTTACGTTCAATTTCTGCTAGCAAAAATTTTGTGCAGATTTGAAAAATTTTAATACCGTTGTGCGAGTTAAGGTTTTGGACATGCGGAGTCCTATTAAAATGAAAAAATGTAATCCTTAAATCTTATCAAAACTTTAGATTTTGTCGAGTTATGTTAGAATATAAAACTGTAGTGCATAAAACTTCACTACAATTTCAGAATTTTGGTGTAGCGACAATGATTTTAAAAACTTTGACTAATTTGAATTCTTTTACTATGACGTGCGGTGTACTCAATTTCAAGCCTTACCTCGTTATGTGGTTACTGTTTTTCAACTAGTGCTACATCTCACTCTGTGAGTTGAAGTCCTCAGTGAACCAGCTCATTCTAATAAGTGGTTTCAAGGGAAGTTTTATTCAAGTCCTCTGAACTTTGGTGGATTACCATCAAATCTCTGCGAACCTTAGGATGTCTCACTAATTAACCCTCTAAACATTCAAATTTTTCAATGAACCCCGTAGTGGTGTTAATGGCTTCCTTGGCTCGTATTTTGGTTGACCCATTCACCGTTTGAGTGTACGATGCGAAAATTTGAACTGTATAGATTAGATTCATTTTTTTCCTTTGGTCATGTTAGACCCCCTAGCTCTGTTAATTCTATATAATACTTAAAAGTCTTTTTATTTCTAAATTAGACCCTGAATGAGCGGTCCAGTAGGTCACATGGCAAAATCATGTCACTCCCTCATGGGGTGCTTGGATTCGATTCCCGTGTGCGCCAAAGGCGCCATAAAAAAATAGACCCTGAGTCTTCATATATATTAGTTCAAAATGAGTCTTATTTAAAATAAATTAATAGATTTGGAGATCTTACTTTAAACAACGTAATAGATTTAGGGGTCTTATTTCGAACGCCTTAATGTATTTGGAATCTAATTAAAAACTTTCAATATTTGGTGGCCTATTATTCTATACATTTAGCTAAGATTTGAGAATCTAACATAAAATAAAAAATAAAAAAAATTAGACCCTGAGTCTTCATATGTATTAATTCGAAATGAGTCTTATTTAAAATAAATTAATAGATTTGGAGATCTTACTCAAAACAAATTAATAGATTTAGGGGCCTTATTTCAAACACCTTAATGCATTTGGAATCTAATTAAAAAATATGAATTTTTGGTGGCCTATTACTCTATATATTTAGCGAAGATTTGGGAATCTAATATCACAAAAATTTATTAATGTAAGCATTTCAAGCTTATAGTGGACATAGAATAACTAATTGTTTGCATGTTTTGTGCGTTTTATTGGCTAGAGTAGGTAAAGGAGAATCATACTTTTCTTATTGTAGAAATTACAGTTATCACTTTTAAGATTTTCCATGATTGCATATATTCTCACCTACAATTCCTGTTCGATTACTTGAGATGACTAGAAAGTTAAACAAAAATTGGTCGAGGAATAATCCTAATTTGGTAAAAATAAAATAAAATAAAAATGGGACCATGACTTAACTATGTTCGGTTAGGCCAATTTGTTAGGAAATAAACAGTCTAGGATTGATTCTTACAACCCCCAGTCGAGAACAAAACTGGTTTAGGCTAATTCTGGATTAGTCCTCAAATTGTTAAATTAACGGTCGCAGATAGTTTCTTCAGAGTACTCTGTTTTCATAAAAGACTTTCCTTAAATTCGCTATTTTTTGGATTAAATAATCTTATAATAATCCCATTGCCATTTGAGCAGTGGTGTTTCCTCTATTTCTTTTGTAGTGATTTACTGATTATTAAGGACATTTTATATTTATTTATGCTTTTCCCTTTGTTTCTACCAGTCGCACAAAACATCAATACACCAAACACTCATCTCAACCAAAGCGGATAATACAAGATTAGTCCTCCTTTGATTTTGAAACTAAACCCTCAAATCATGGAAATTGCGATTATGTATCTCAATTCTTAGATTATTTTCAAAACGAGTCCCTCAAATACTGCTATTAGGTGGCTCAATTCTTAATTTATTTTGAAAGTAGTCCCTACTATCAAGCGTAGAAGCAGCAATTGGAGAGATTACCAAGTAAAATTTGTTGTTATGGACTATTAGCTCCTCCAATTTCCTTTTGTTTTAATTTTTTATAAATGGATAGTCCCTCCAATAGCTATTTATATTCTTGAGTTGAGGGACTAATTTCAAAATAGGTCAAAAGTTGGGGCGACCTAATAATAGCAATTTGCAGGATTTGAGGGGCTAATTTCAAAATATTAAAGATTTTAAGAGACTAATGTATATTTTCTTGATGATCTTGAAGAGACTAATATAATGACTCAATTATGGAACAATTTCATAAAAATGGTTGAGTATATTCTACTCTTACAGGTGAATGTTTAATTATTTTTGGACCCCCATTGCTAAAATTTCTGGCTCCACCACCGACTGTGGAGCCTACAACGGTAATGACAAACAAACGGTTAAAACGTACTTTTAAATGCACGGAGTCAAGATTTCATGCCAAGTATTTCCTCTTCGAGTTCCCTACTGTGTGTTTTAATTTGCCTTTGCGTGGACTTTAGCTTGTCATCTTGAAGGGAATAAATAAAAGTATATGACTTCTATTTTGTTGCTTATGTTGTATTATAACGATTATCTATTGCAACAGCTTGTAATATTGTTCAATTTTCTTTTCTTCTCTTTTTTAACCTTGTGTACTTGTATTTTCGAAATTTGTGCCTCAAAACTCTTTGAACATTCCTCTCAATTAAGGACTCTCGTATAAAAGAGTTGTAGCTGCAGGTGGAACTTAAATTCCATTCGTATTAACCTTCTGCATACGATGCTCATGCTATATATTCTCTAAGGCCGCGTGTGTTTTTTGATTTCCAGTCTCGGCCCACATGAAATATATACAGGTGTTTTGTTCTTGTTTTTGTTTTTGTTTTTGTGTTTTTTTTCCTGACTCATGTGCGCGTCTAGTCCAATTCGCACTCGGATCAAAGGATGGATGGTCAAGATTAAATCCAAGGCTAGCTAGAGGGTTTATTAATCTATCTCCAAAGTTTTTTCTTTTCATTCTTTTTACCGTCACTGTGATTCATAGGGAATAGAGAGAGAGAAAGAAAGAGTGGTTCGGCTTTTGGCTTTTGCCTTCTGAGAGTTCTTTTTTTATAGTGAAACTTCTCTGACATCTTCATTGTGAACGTCGCCGAAATTAGGCGAACCACATAAATCTTTAGTCTCACACTTATTCTTTGCAATTAGTTCCACTCGATTGTGCACGAATTCTAACATACCCGTGTTCTTTAGTTCTCTATCTATTCTAAGTTGAAATTTTTACTTCCAATGTTTAAATAAAAACAATTTTTTTTGGTTAATGAAAAAGTATTTGTATTCATTCACCAAACAAGCAGCGTAGTACATAAAAAGGTCTTAGAAATCTGAGAACCACAAGCCACATGATTTGGCTATGTTAGTGTGACTCAAATATGGACTTAAACCAAAAGTTTGCTCTATTGGATAAACTTGGCTGAGAGGAATCCTTTTGGTTAGGAATCAAGTTGATCATCAATGCAATCCCATTGTGCATAGGACTTGGTAGTTTTCTGATAAGGAAAGCTACTAGTAAACTTTTAATAGAACTCTAATTGCAGCAAGAATAGAAGTCATTATGGGCTTGGACTCTTATTGAGCTTTAGAACATGTGGTCTTATATTCTCACTAGAACTTCTATATTGTAGGTAGTAAGGAGTTGGGATCTTCAAGCTTATATATGTATAGTCTTTCAAGCTTATATACATATGGTTTTATCATTATCAATCTATAAAGCACCATTCAAGAATAGAGAGTTCTTTTCTGAAGCACATTTGATAGTTTCTTTCTTTTATTCCTCGTGAAGCCTATTTGATATTTTCTCTCTTTTATTCTTTTATTTAAGAGAATTGTATTAGGTTTTTGGGATGTGTTAGGAATTGAGTTATTGAGAGATCTCCATATTGTATTCCTCACAAATTGTTAGTAAAGATATTCTCCTCATTCACCCGTGGATGTAGGCTACAAGCCGAACCACATATATACGTGTGTTATTGTGTTCTGGATATTTTTTGTGCTTTCATGTAATTGATATTAGTCTATTCATAGGAATTTGTCATAACAAATTGGTATCAAAGCCCTCAGCTACCGATAAGATGAGAAGATGACAACAATATCTACGAAGTGGGTTATTGAGAAGTTTGATAGCAACATAAGTTTTAGCCTTTGGTCGAATGATCACCGTGTTGACACAGAGCGGATTGAAGAATGCTTTGTTTGGGAAGTCGAAGATCTACCAGACGGAGGAAGATTGTAGTGAGTTGGATGATAAAACACTCACAGCAATCTAGTTATGTCTGACAAATAAAGTTTTACAAGAAGTTTTTACGGAGAAGACAGCCGCTGATCTATGGTCTAAGTTGGAGGATTTGTATTTGATGAAGTCGCTCACTAATCACCTCCTTTTAAAGCAGCATTTGTATACACTTCAGATGTCAGAAGGTATATCCATCAAATCTCATATGGTGAATTCAATTCTGTAATTACAGATTTGAGCAAGATTAATGTTAAGATCGATGATGAAGATCAAGTCCTATTATTATTTTGTTCTTTGCCGCCTTACTATAAGCACTTCAGGGATACCATGGTTTACGATAGAGATTCTATTGGCATTAAGGATGTCACAGAGAACTTATTGAATAAGGAGAAGATCAACAAAGAGTTAAACCACAAGTGAAAGTGGTGAGAAAGCTGATGGCATGTTTGTTTAAGGAAGATTAGAAGAAAGGGGCTTTGGAGGTAACATGTATAAGTTGAATTACAAGACTCTATCCTGCGGATAATACAAAAAGAAAGGGCACATCAAGATCTATTGTTACAGTTGAAGAACAAGAAGAAACATGAAGAGCATGAAGAAAAATCAAAGGAGGACCGCGCTAAAGTTGGTATTGCTGAAAATGTGATTTTATTACTTATCGATGATAAAAATAGGAGCATGGATGATTAGATTTTAGATTCGGGCTATTCCTTTCATATGTGTCCTAATCGGGACTGCCTCACCATGTATGAAGCTGTTGATGATGGAGTTATTCTCATAGGGAATAACGCCTCATGCAAGACTATTGGGAAAGGGACAATTCGAATTAGGATGCATGATGGAGTCATCAGAATCTTGATTGATGTTAGGCATGTTTCAGATTTAAGGATGAATCTCATCTCTTTGGGCACTCTTGATAGTCTTAGTTGTAATTTTTCAGGTGAATGTGGAGTTCTTAGGGTTACAAAAGGCTCTCTTATGGTAATGAAAGGAAAGAACATCGGCACCTTGTTTGTTTTGCAAGGTTTTACTGTTATCTGTTCGGCTGTAGTTGCATCATTGATTTCAGGAGTAGATACTACCAGATTATGACATATGAGGCTTGTTCATATGAGTGAGCACGGATTGGACAAGTTGCGCAAGAAGGGTCTTTTATGTAGACAGAGTACAAGAAAATTAGGATTCTGTGAGGATTTTATTTTCAAGAAATAGAAAAGATTCAGCTCCAGTACGGCAGTGTATCAGACTAAAAGTAATTTAGATTATATTCATTCAGATCTTTGGGGACCTTCTCAAGTTGTGTCAAAGGGTGGTAGTTCAAGATACTTGTTGACCTTTATCAATGATTATTCCAGGAAGGTTTGAGTCTATTTTTTAGACATAAAGATGATGTGTTTATGACTTTCAAGCAGTGAAAGTCTTTGATTGAGAAATAGATTGGGAGGCTAATTAAGAGGCTTAGCACAAATAATGACATTGAGTTTTGTGGTGGAGAATTTAATGAATTCTGCAAGAATGAGGGAATTGTTAGACATCACACAGTCGCTTGTACACAACAACAGAATGAAGAGGCGGAACATATGAATAGAACCCTTTTAGAGAAATCTCGTTATATATTGTTCAATGCAAGTTTAGGCAAGGAATATTGGGCGAAAGCTATGAATACGGCTGTGAGTCACCATCTACTGCTATCGGTTGTAAAACTCCAAAGGAGGTTTGATCTGGTGAACCGGCGGATTACTCTATTCTAAGAATATTTTGTTGACCTGCATATGTGCATGTCAGTCAAGGAAAACTTGAATCTCGAGCGAAGAAGTGCATATTCCTAGGTTTTGCATAGGGTGTTAAGGGTTTTAGGTTGTCTTCTAAGATTATTATTATCTACGATGTCACATTTGATGAGTCTACTATGTTCCACCAGAAACGGTCCTCAGTTTCCGTTGATGAAAATAAGGCGCACACTACAGGAGACTACGGGAGTTCAGCAGCCAGACCCCATTCAAGTAGATGAAGCAACTCAGTAGCTGCAGGAGCCGGAATATACTATTGCTAGAGATCGGTCTAGACAAGATATTTGACAACTGTGAAGATATGAAGATACAACAGCTTATACATTATCAGTTGATAATTTTCTACTCTTCAGCTATTCAGGAGCTATTTCAGGTGATGACTTTGCTAGGATTTATGGTCGTCGTGCGGACAATTCAGTCAATTTATTGTAGAGGCCTCTTTCAGTTGGCAAGTTCAAGTTGGTCTTGGACTTGATCAATATTGCCCTCACTTAGATGCCTCTCGAGGCTATTGGAGAAGGTGGAGGAAGTTAGCAAATTTAGAGTGTGGAATTTTTGACATATTTGAGTCAAAGTGGAGATTTGTTAGTGTGACTCAAATATGGACTTAAACCAAGAGTTTTCACTATAAGATAGACTTGGCTAAGAGGATTTCTTTTGATTAGGAATTATGTTGGTCATCAATACAATCCCATTGTGCATAGGACTTGCAAATTGGTCATAAGGAAAGGTACAAGTAAACTCTTATTAGGACTCTAATTGTGGCAAGAATAGAAGTCATTATGGGTTTAGACTCTTATTAGGCTTTAGAACATGTGGACTTATATTACTACTAGCTATTCTCCTCATTTGTCTATGGACGTAGGCTACAAACCGAACTATATATGTCCGTGTGTTATTGTGTTCTTGATTTTTTTTCGTGATTTTGTGTAATTGATATTAGTCTATTCCTTGAGATTTGTCATAACAGGCTAATACGACTAAACATCAACCATAAAACTCTCAACCCATTGTTTAAACTCAACAGGACTTCGTTTCATGTTGGCATGTAACCGCAGATTTCTTTCAATCCATGGTAAGCGGAATGCTTTGGTGGCCAAGATGATTGCTATATTGATAGTAGTACGTAGTATTCATGGTAATTCTTGTGCGGAATCACACATTTAAATATTCATCTTAATTTAGTTTGGATAAGCACTGATCATACTGACAATAAAATTAAGAAAATTGTGTTAAACTTAAATTTACATGCATCCTCATTAAAAATCTTATACCTTCCCCACAAAATAAAATGCCGTAGCCTAGACACAAAAAAAAAACATACATGATACATGTATCAGGCGTGGCTCGTACAATACTTAATCCATACGTCTGCTCCTAGAAAAATTTGCATGCCATCCTTTTCCTTGAATACATTCATTTACATTGTGGCTGATGATCAGATTCCATACTCCATTATCTCCACTTATAAATATATTCCGCTCTATCATCTTCCGCGCACTTCGGGAAACAATGGGTTTCGGTAGTTCACCACTAACCAAGTCGGAGGTGAAATTCTGGATAGATTTGGCCAAGGACGAATATCAGAAGGGCGTCAGCGCGGAGCAACGGGGATTACTCGATGAGGCCATCCGCCATCACGAAAACGCGCGGATGATTTTCTTCGAGCTCTATCCCAAGCATGTATCTCCCCTTCCCTCGTCCTCGAGGTGTTAATTCTAATAGCTCTTTGTCTCTTTATAATTAATATTGTTCTATCTTTAGTACGTACAACTTTTTTAATGTTTTATTTTCGTATGGTAGCTGCGACCACAATGAGCGATTTCGGCAGACCATGGACAAGTGGATTGGGCCGGTGTCGGAGAAGTTGCACGAGTTATATTGTCGGCAAGCAGACAGAGACGAGGAGTTATATGAGCAGCGTGCCGGAACTCAATCCCCCGCCTCCTTGTATAAGGTTGATATCTATTTCCTCTACTGCTAGATCTCATTTTGTTCGGGTTTGGGTTTGTGTTGTGGGCTTTTGACTCATAGGCTTTTGACTCGTAGGATTTTGCCTCCTTTTCTTTTGCTTTTTCTTTTTCTTTTCTTTTTTGTGTGTGGGGGTTTTGGGGTTTTTTTTGGTGGTAAACACCTCTTTTTCCTACTCTACCCCCCCTCAAACCAATCCACTGGCACACACCACCCGCAACCTGACACCGATCATTGCCTAACAACTAGCATTCAATGCAAAAATGTAGTCAGGGAAGCATCGCCAAGTAGCCGATTAGATCTCCTTCTTCATAGGCCAATCGATCACCAGTCGATGTGGAAACAATGAGAAACCTCTGTTCGAATTAAAGAGAAAGAGCAAGGTACCAAAAAAAATAGAACAAGAGTACAAAGACACATGATTTATATGGTTTAGCAATCGCCTATATCCACTAGGAGAGATTTGAGTCTTTCTTAACTCAGAGATTACAAAGATTTTTTTTTATGGTCTCTAAAATTTTCTTCTCAGCACTTTGCCCTAGTGATTTATAGAAGAGAAATGACTCTTTTATCCATGAATAAAGTTCTTACAATTTAAAATTTGAGAATTAATACTTAAATTATTTTTCAACTAACATGGAGATGTTTTAAACATATTTTTGGATTTTAGTGATTCCCTTTTTTTCGAACTACAAAATATTTGCATACAAGGATGATTTTGAAGTGGGTGATAAATTAGGTTAAAATTTTGGATTTATAAACTTAAAATCCTAAATAACAGTAGTGTTCTCTTTATTACTTTTTGATAGTGGAGATAATTGAAATGTGTTATATTTGGAGTAAATTGTTATCAGAATAAATGCAAAATACAAAATTTCATATGGAAAATTAAAATATGAGGTTATCTAAATAAATAGAGGGGGAAATTATGGAGCCCTTTCAAACTCTAGGTTAACGCCTCTTTTTCCTACTCAACCACGCCCACCCCCACCCCCCCCGCCCTAACCCTTTGGCGCACACCACCTGCAACCTGACACCAATTGTTGGCTAACAACTAGCATTCAATGCAGAAGTGTAGCCAGGAAAGCGTCGCCAAACACTCAATTAGATCTCCTTCTTCATAGACCAATCGATCACTGGTCGATATGGAAACATCGAGAAACCTCTGTTCGAATTAAAGAGAAAGATCAAGAACTATAAAAAGTAGAACAAGAGTACAAAGACACATGATTTACGTGGTTCAGCAATCACCTACATCCACTGGGAGAGATTTGAGTCTTCTTTAAATCAGAAATTACAAAGATAAATTTTTTATGATCTCTAAAATTTTCTTCTCAGCACTGTGCCCAAGGTTTTATGGTACAAATAAAGTGATTTATAGAAGTGAAATAACTCTTTTATCCATAAATAAAGTTCTTACAATTTAAAATTCGAGAATTTAATACTTAAACTCAACTAACATGGACGTGTTTTATAATTATTTTTGGGTTTTAGTGATTTATTTCCTCTCTTTTTTTTAACTACAAAATATTTGCATACAAGGATGATTTGGAAGTGGGTGACAAATTTGGTTTAAATTTTGGGTTTACATACTAAAAATCCTAAATAACAACAGTGTTCTCTTTATTACTTTTTGATAGTGGAGATAATCGTAATATGCTATATCTAGAGTAAATTATTATTAGAGTTGTAGTGATTATTAAATATATTCTATTTGTTGATGTTTTACTTTTGTCAATTTCTATTAGTCTCCACCAAGCATCAATATCGAGCAAAACGGAGGAGGAGGAGGAGGAGGAGGTGGTGGTGGTAAAGGAGGAGACGGTAGCAAACAAACGGTTAATATCTATATAAACGGAGTCAAGATTTGATCCACCTCAAACAAACGGTTAATATCGAAGTACTTGCGTGGACTTTTGCTTACCATCTTGAGGGCAATAAATATAGAAGCATTGATTTCTATTAATGCTTACATTGATAGTTGTTTGTGTTGTAAAATAGTATACTGTTCTATTTTCTTTTATTCTACTTGTTTCTATTAAAAATAAAGATTATTGAGGAATTTTATATTCTCATTTTGAGGATAGTTGTGTACAATTACATGAGTTTATATAGATGTTACAATGAGGCACATGTGCTATAACTAAGGAGCACAGGTGCTGTAACTAAGGGATTACTACAATCAAGGGATTTGTAAAAGTCAACTAGCACATGTGCTATAACCAATGCACATGTGCTATAATCAAGGAATGAATGCCTTATACACTAACATCCTCCCTCAAACTTAAGGTGGTGGACTTGGAGTAAGCTTGACTTTGAAAAGAAGAAATCGGAATCGTCCAGGATGAAAGGATTTTGTAAGGATGTCAACGATCAGATCTTGAGAAGAGACATGAATAAGATGTAATGTGTTTTTTCAAATGTGATCCTGGATAAAGTGGCAGTCAACATCAATGTGCTTTGTATGCTCATGGAAGACATCATTATGAGCAATCGGAATGGCACTCTTATAATCACAAAAGAGTGGAGTACTATTGGATTGTGGAACTCCTAGTGACCGAAGTAAACAATGAATCCAAATAAGCTCAAAAGTGGTATCTACAAGAGCTCGACATTCAGACTCAGTGCTAGAGCGAGATCTGATAGATTGCTTCTTACTGCCATGATATCAAGGAATCGCCAAGAAAAATACAATAACCAGTAGTAGAGTGCATATCATCACAATCTCCAGCATAGTCCGCATCAGAGTAAGCATGCAACTAAAAAGAAGAAGTAGAAGAAAACTGGAGGCCAAGAGAGATAGTACCCCTAATATATTGGAGAATCCGAATGACAACTGAGAAGTGGGTGGTGTGCGGCACTAACATAAATTGACTAACCTTTTGAACTGCAAATGAGATATCTGGTCAAGTAACAGTTAAGTACATAAGACTACCCACTAGCTGACGATACAATGTTGCATCATCGAAAGGCTCTCCATCAGTACTGCGAAGTTTGATACTAGGACCAATGGGAGTGGAGGCAACATCATCAAACACTATGGTGCGAGATAGAAGTTCAGTGGTATACTTAAACTGAGATAATAAGTATCCATCTGAATCTTTCTACACTTGAAGACCAGAAAAATAACTGACAGTACCCAAATCCTTCATCTCAAATTGTTGACTAAGAAAACTTTGAAGATCATTGATGCTTGAACGATCATCTCCAGTAGTTACATATCATCAACATAGAGATGTAGAAGGATAACACGATGCTGAGTTTTTTCAATGAAGAGTGTTTAATCATAGGGACTGGAAGTAAATCCAAATTGAGCAATAGTGGAACTGAATATAAAGAACCAAGCTCGAGGTGCTTGTTTTAAGCCATAGATGGCTTTTCGCAACTGACACACTTTGTTTGGTGGATGCGCATATCCAGATGAAGGCTGCATGTAAACTTCATCATCTCGATCTCCATTAAAAAAATGCATTCTTAACATCCATCTGTAATAATGACCACTTGCGAACGGCAGCAATAGCCAAGAGAGAGGACAGATGTGATGCGTGCAATTGGAGCGAAGGTGCCCTCATAGTCAATTCCATACTACTGAGTAAATCCCTTGGCAATCAGACGAGCCTTGTAGCATTCGACTGAACCATTAGAATGATTCTTAATATTGAACACCCATTAACATCCAATCATTGGCTTATCAGAAGGCAAATTTACCAGATCTCAAGTGCCTATTTTGGTGAGAGCATGGAGTTCTGCGGCCAGAGCTTGCTGCTAACAAGGATTAGTGTTTGCCTCACGGAAAGTGCGAGGCTCACAAAGAGAAGTAGCAGAAGCAACTTTAGAGCAGTCATAATTATTAAGATAAATAGGAGGATGGTGAATTCTGGTAGGATATATCCCTCGATAAAGGTGCAGATGTTGAAGGATTCGAAGTAGAAAAGCTCTCAAGTGGAGGAGAAGGATCTATGGAAGCAGCATCATCTCTGGAAGAGGTCACAGTGGAGTTGCCTGGAGAACATAGATTATCTGCACTAACATCTTTAGGAAAAAGAGGGGTAGAAGGACAAGTGAAAAAGGTAAGATTACTCAAGGATTTAGGACTAAAAGAAGCAGTAGCAAAAAAAATTTTATGTTCCCAAAAGGTGACATGATGAGAAATACGAACTCTTTTTGAGATGGGATCATAACAACGATTGCCTTTCTATTCTATTCCGTATCTAAGGAAGCAACACAAACAAGAATGAGCTTCAAGTTTGTTCTGTTCATGAGGCTGAAGGTGAACGAAGCAAGCACTTCCAAAGACTTTAAGAATGCTATAATTTGGAGAAATCCCAAAGAGACGCTCATATGGTGTTTGACCTTCAATTACTAGAGAAGTGATACGATTGATGCAATATATGGTTGTATAGGCAGCTTCTCGCCAAAATGACTCTGGAACTTTAGAAGAGATAAGTAGGGTGCAAATACTATCAAGAATATGGCAGTGTTTTCATTCAGTCCGACCATTTTTTTGAGAGATACCGGGACAAGATCGTTGAGAAATAGTTCCATTGGTTTTTAGGAATTGTAGAAAAAAAATCTATTAGTATATTCAATGGCATTATCAAATAAAAAACTTTAATATTTTTGGAAAATTGAGTTTTAATCATTTTTTGAAAATCCATATAAATGTTAAGAAATTTAGATCGAGAGAAATCGTCAACAAAAATAACATAATATCGAAAACTATTCATTATAGAGTAAGGAGTAGGGCCCCATACATCAGAATGAATTAAGTCAAATGGAGAAATAGAAGCAGATTCACTATCATTAACAGCCTGTTTGGATGGAGGGTAGAGACAGGAAGGGGAAGGAAAATTTGGTTTTACTTTTGTTTGGGAGTTCCATTTAGAAGGGTAGAGGAGAGGGATGAGGGGGAAAATTGAACTAAAATCTTACCCCCCAAATTGGGGGGTAAAGAAAGGGAAGGGAGGGAAGGGAAAAAATTACCCTTCCTTTTCTTCCCATCCCTTAGTCATCTTCCAAACACACTGTAAAAGGTAAAGCAGGTTATTTTTCAAGTTGACAAGAAATACAATGAAAAGACTCTCGTTTGACTTGCCTAAAAGACCATGAAAAACTAAAGTTTCTATACGAGAAGTAGAATGATGGCATAAGCAAGAATGCCACAAGTGAAGAGAAGATGTTGAAGAATGAGCAACGACTGATACTTGAGATGGAACATGCAGTGATGTAAGCTCAAACAAGCGACCTATCTTACGGCCTTCCCCAACCAGTTGGCTTGTCCGAGGATCCTGCACATCACAACCTTGAGCAGAGAATGTTAGTTCAGGTCCAAGTTCACAGAGTTGGCTAATAGATAAAAGGTTGAGAGTACAATGTGACACATTGTAAGTATTAGAAATGCTCAAGTTAGGTGTGGAAATAGATCCTATAGCACCAACATGCATGCGAGAACCATCGGCTGTGTGAATACTTACTCTTGTGAGAGAAAAAAGAATCAGAAGAAGTCATACGATTGCAGCAAGCAGAGTCAAAGAACCAAGAACTACCTGGAGCAACAGAGAGAGCATGATAACGTTGTTGTTCTTCTCTGTTTCCTCTAGAGCTCCATATATCTAAAGTTCGAACTTGTATTTTCAATGTTTAAATTGGCGACATATTTGATAATGATAATAGTGGATGTCAAACTTGAAGAAAGTACAGTATTTGTCTGAGGTAGTTTGATCGCAATAAGTACTTTATAAGTCCTTGCAGTAATTAAGAAAATTAAAAATTAATGCCACGTCATTGAACACGTGGATTTCAACCTAGGAAATGCACATTAGTTTACGATTCTAGATAAAAAAAAACTTCACTCTAAAAGCCCTCTGCTCGAGTTCTCAGATGGAAGATCTAGTCTTGCTTAATATCTCTGATGATACAAATTTTGTAACAAAAATAATCTTGGTTTCTTTGAAAAGGTCTATGAGATTTTCCTTTACACTAGATGGGGAAACCACAGCCCTGCTGAATCCTTGACCCTGCGGTGGAGAGGTGGTCAACCGAGATAGAGATGGGACTGTGGCGGTTGCAAGATGCAAATTACACTAATTTTTTTGGGTTGAGATGATGGCTCTTAAAGAGGGTTTACATTTGTGTTGTGGCAAGAATATTTTTCACATTGAAATTGAGTCAAAGTCTCTGGTATTGGTTGATTTGATGAGTGTTTGACTCTCTTGCAATGGAAATATCATATCTTATGGAAGGAGATCATGGATTTACTATCTTCTTTGTCTTTTGGTATTTGTCATATTTATAGAGGAGCTAATTATGTAAGTGATCAATTATGAGCAAATGGCACAGGTCTGGTCAGGGACCTGGAAGAAGTTTCCATTAAAAAAAAAAGATAAACAAATGATTGATTTGCAACAGAAATTCATTTTCTGATCTCTCATACTTTTACATGAGTTGAGAATGGAGTTTGAGGGCTAAAGGCTCTTGCTAGGACTTATCAATATAAGATACTAGTGTATCTGCAGGCGATCGACACAATCGATCACTGCACTTATGCAGAGAAATGAAGGCCTCTGGCAATAATTACGCTAGTGCGTCAATTAACCTGAAACAAGAGTCCGATCCTCATTACGAAAACATAATTGATATTATATCTTTAAGAAGATGAGGTTCCAGAGGGTGTAGCTAGAGTACTATTCATATCAGAACCGCCGGCATATGAGCGGGCAGTTTAGACCATGCTGCGCAGAACAAGGAGGGCAAATTGATAATTTTCCCCCCAAGTTGTGGCTCATAACCACGCGCTAGATGTGGGTGGTTCTGAAAGGATATGTGGTCGTGTAGCTAGGATCCAATTGTTCTTTTGTGGGGTCTTATTTACATGAATACATGTTTCTTGGACCTAGAATTAAATGTCTGTAGAATTGTACGTCTGCAAAATTGTACCTCAACTGCAATCAGGGGCGGATCCAGAAACTTTAATCACTGGGGGCAAGACCACAAGTATAACTTGTGTGTGATATTTATACCTAAAATGTTATGACATCAAAACCAAACATGCATTGTATTATATGTACAAACAAAATATAGCCAATAAAAGTGTTATATTAGAATTCTTTATAATGGTTCCTGCCGCATTTTCATATGTTTACTGTAAACAATAGTGTATGAGGAAGTTTGCTTAATCCTTGATATCGAGAGTGGTGCAGCGGTCCAGCGGGATGAGCGTCTGTAGTTGCGAGGAGGAATTGATGCCAATGTACTGTATTGAATGACAATCATTGCAACAGAGCAAAAACACAATTACAAAAGATAGCGGAGGAAATTCAAAAGAATTTGGTAGAAATTACAATGGTTATCTAGAGATAAAGTAATGAAAAGTGGGTAAACGGGTTGGGTTTGTCCCATTTAGTATTTATTTTCTAAGATATGAGGATTTGATTCAATAGGCAGAAAGAGTGTGGGGGTAATTGCAAAATCTTAGACCAAATTTAAATATAGTTTCGTGGGGATTAGTGGGGGCAATTGACCCCATTGCCCCCACTATGAATCCGCCAGTGACTGCGGTGTGGTCATGCTAGCAGATCAGCTGGCTGGTAGCACCCAGGGCAGCATCCCTCTAGAAACCTTGACTCATATAGTATGCATGGTGTGGGTAATTTTTGTAACTTTTGCCCATATAGAGGAACCATATGCCATAAATGTGTATCTTTAATAAGCTTATTATTATTATTATTTAGTTTGTAAAGGAGAGAAAACAAAAGACAACAGGAAGGTAGACTAGAGTTTGAGAGAATGACTGTAATATTCCAGACTTGATTTGACTCCCAGCATGCGTGTAGTCGCGTCGAACACAGAACCTCATTGAACTCTTTGTTTATATGTGGGTTTTTTCCTCTGGTTCTACTTCTTTTTATCGTCGATCTATTGTTAAATTTTCTGCTGTGTTGCTAAGAATTCTCATATTACATTCACAAATTATTGCTCACGTTGTGTTTGCGACCAGCCAAGATTTAGCTTTAATTTATAAATTAGTGACTGCAAACAGTTCCTAAGCATGTGCTGATTTTCTTGACATCATTTTTAATGGGGAGCTTGAAGCGTTTCAGCATTTAACCTTACAAAACACTTTTTTTTATGGTAATCGGAAATTTAGCATTAAGACTACATATAATTTTAGAAGAATGCTTGATATTGTTGATGATGATGGTTGCATATACTTATACTAACTAAAGACTAAATATGAAGTCTCAGAAAAGGTAGAAAATAAAGGACAAAATGAGGATATGATATCCTTTCTAATACATAATTATATGCTACCTAATATAAAAGATACGACATCAAGAGAATATATAATACTATATTTAACACCTCCAGTCAAACTCGCGGTGGGTTCAAAACCGAGAGTTTAGATAAGATGTGCCAAGTTGCATAGATGGTTATTGGCGTGGCTCGGCGAGAAGTGGTTGAACTGGAGCATATTGGCTGGAGTTGCAGGCGGCAAGGTGGAGGTTGTCCGTTTTGGGCATGGATAGAGGACGCGAGGCGGAGCCTGTCCGTTGAAGGTGTGGACGGAGGACGCAATATGGAGGTTGGCTGTTGACAGCTTGGTCAGAGACGCGAGGTGTCATAGCTGCACGTAGTTGATGGTGGTAGCGTCACTGTGAGAGATGTCTCTCGAGAATTCCATCGAACGCCTAGGGTGCAGCATCACTGATGGCATTTGAACAACCATCGTAGATGAAAACCGTTGTGGTTGTCATCATTGGCAGCAAAATAGACGAGAAAAGGCGGTGCCAATGCACCACGGTGGTGGAGCCGTTGACGAGACGATGGACCACGATGGCAGCGGAGTCAGTTGACTAGGCGAGGTCGTGGCAGGAACTTGTTGCGGGTTGCAAATATTTGTCTAGGTTGAGGATAGTCGATCTACAAGGCGTTTTGTAGTTCGGTGGGTCTGGAAGGAGGTTTCGATTGGTTGAGTCATATTGTCAAATTGTTGGCGGGCGTAAGAGGTTTGATGGGTTGTGGTGGCGGAGTGGCGAAGCGGACAAACGGTAGGGTCTGCAACGTCGAAGGCCATCAAAGGTGTTTCTGTTGGAGGTTGTAGGGCGGAGATTTGCTACTATAGTGGTGACGATGGGGATTGGAGCAGAGGGCGTGTGCAGAGTGGCAATGGCAGGTCGAGGCTAGGCAACAGTTGGTAATGCTGGCGGTGCTCACTAGCATTCCATTGAACACCTAGCAGCCACAATGGTCAGTGGGTGGTTGTTGTTCGCAGCGGGCGGAGGCTAGCGATGCTAGCGGTGGAAGTGCTCTCGGGTGTTTCTGATGATGCTGGTGGTGTGATGACTGGCGGGTGTTGCCGGCGGTGGCCAAGTTGTCAGGGTGGTTGTTTTCGTTGGGTGTTTGTTGCAAGTGTAGGTTGCACGAGTTGGTTGAGTAGGTGGAGGATTGGTTGCGGTTGTTGCTGAGATTGGGTGTGGATGGCTGCGAGGGTGAAGATTAGGAGAGTCACTGTTACATTATTCTCGATATCAGCTCGAAACATGCGATACTTCGTCATAGGGGTTTCTTTTATCAAAGATTAAGAGTTGATTACTGGTGATGTGCAAATTGTACCCCTTTTCAAGAAGTTAGACCATACAAAGTAGGGTGTTCTTCAAATTTGGCACATAGACTACATCAGAAATAAACTTGTTATCTCAATTCTTCAACTTGATGAGAACAACTTCTTCTTTCAGCACTTGTGATTAGAGCACTCAGTGTCAAGAAGCTATGCGTTGTAATTTAATTCTTCACCGGTTGTCGTGACAATCAATAAAGTGTGGTTGTCTTCATCATCACTTTCTTGTGCAAATTAAACTTCTTCTCCAGATCGGGAATTCTCATTGTACTTACACTCCTTTGCATAGTAGTCATATCTATGATATATATAACATTCAGCATTTGATTTATTAAAATTTTCTCTACCACGTCCAAATCCTCGACCTTGACCTCGATCTTATCCTCGATTTTTTGAATCTAATTGATAATTGCTTCTCTGATTGCCAATTATCTCTTTGATTGTTGTTGTAACCGCCATGTCCCCGATTGTTGTAGTAGCCACATCCTCTGTTGTTGTAGTTACCGTATCCTCATCCGCTGCCACGAAAATTTTCTTCTCGCTGGTCTCTTTCATTCTACACTCCTTTGTTATTTTTTATGGAAGATTGACTTTGGAAAGCTTTCTCAAGAGGCTTCTCGGTTGACCTCTCGTTAATGCGTTGCTCGTGAGCTTGTTGGGTTGGGTACCCATCAACTCATCAACTATCATCTTGGACAAATCCTCTTCAATTACCACCACGATATAATCAAATTTTGCTGTAAAAGATAACAATATCTTCTCCACAATTGCTAAATCTACAACCTTCTCCCCCTTTTTTTATTTGATTTGTCAAAGCACGTACTCAAGTCACATAATCTATAACATTATCAATGGATTCCTTCTGCAAAATTTCAAATTGACGTTTCAAGATTTGAAGCCTAACTTTTTTTCACCTTTTCAACTCCATGGTACGATATCTCTAAAATATCCCATGTTTACTTTGCCATAGTTGCTTTGTCAATCTTCTCCAAAACTGAATCATTCACTCCTTGATGGATGTAAAATAACGCATTCTGCTCTTTCTTCTTGTTCTCACCACGGACTTTCTTCTCGGCTTTACTTGCGCTCTCTGCGAGATCGACAACTCCATTCTCTACAACATCTAGTATATCCTAATATTCGAACAACACCTTCGTCTGTACTCCACACCGGTGATAATTCTTTCCATCCCATATAGGAATAGAAGGCTGCATTGTTCCGTTCAAATTGTTCATGGCTCTGATACTACTATTGGAGCAACTATTAAAAAGGTAATTAAATAATCAAAATATGTATGAAGAGAGAGGAAGGGAAGAATTAAAATAAAAAAAAAACCTGTACTTACGCTCTCTGGTAACTTTTTTGCTTGAAAATTACACGCCGGACGACTACCTATTTAAAGGCTTAGGGGAATTAGTTACATAAGACTTCTAAGCTAATCATAATTTCTAAGACAAACTAAACATCTTATAGATAACTGCACAAAGTACCCGACTCCTATAAATAAAATTCCTAAATATATCTAACTCAAAATGTTTTAGAATTGGGATTATCTTCAACAACCCAGACATCTGAAAACATGTAAAAGAACGTGCACACTCCTTAGATGAGTTGTTTAACTTTATAACTTTTTTGTACGGTATCGTATGACATTCAAATCTTATCTATACCTGTTGGGCGTAGAGTCACGCCCAACACGCCGCGGAAGCGACATCACCTGAGAAAAGGTCCTGATTATATTCCTATTTCAACAAGGAAACAAGAATAGAAAGTAAATCTTTCAACAAAGTGAGATATCTACTCTTCCTCTCAATAGCTTTAGGACTGAATCAAGGGAACCTACAAACTATAGTCAACACACAGTAAACAGTAAAGACAAGAGATTTACGTGGTTCGGCAAACTTGTCTACGTCTAAGCGAGGGGTGAGGGGAGATTCTACTATGAAGAAGAACACCAACGACTTGTACAATTCACAAGCTCGTCCCAAAGATAAACTTTTGATTTTTACTCAAAAGAAATTGACCTCTCTCTTGTAAAATTTCTCTCAAGCTACTGCCAAAGAAAACCCTATCTTTTTTCATTTTCTCTCTCTTTTTCTCTACTAAAAACCCTAGGTTTAGATACCTATTTATAGGGAAAGAAAAAATAAAAAACTTTCTATTTTTATTTTTTCAGTTTTCTTAGTGTCGTGCAAGGACGAAGCCGGGGGGGGGGAATTAGTGTCGCACAGGCGTTCACGTGGGTGGCCCCCACTAGCGTGGGTACCCATGTTCACAATTCTCCACCTCGTACATCATTTGATAAACCTCAAATTTTGGACGAACAACAGAAGAACACCGTGAACATTACGAGAGCGACCTCCATTAGCCAAATCAGGCCAATCCAGCTGTGCCATTATACCATGGTTGCCTACGTACCCTCTAACCGAGATCAAGCTAATCGTAGTTCTGCAATTCTCCATATAATCTCCACCTCACCCCATCACCGCCCCGAAGGGCCATGCCCTCTTAGGCAGATCAATACGAGCTGATATGAAGCAAGTCCAAGCAATGCTTAAACTTGCTACATGTGACCACCTTGCTTAACATGTCTGCGGGATTCTCATTAGTGTGCACCTTCATGAGAGAAACATCGCCTTCCTCTATGGCATCTCGCACCAAATGAAGCCTGACATCGATATGCTTAGTACAACCATGATAAACTTAATTCTTCGCCAAGTGAATTGCACTCTGACTGTCGCACCACAAGTTCACGTTCTCCTGCTCAATCCCCAAATCACCTAGAAGACACCTCAACCACAATACTTCCTTCACTCCCTCTACCATGGCCATGTACTCAGCCTCTGTAGTAGAAAGTGCCACTGTAGCCTGTAAAATCGATCGCCAACTAACCGGAGCCCCATGTATCCTGAATACATAACCAGTAGTTGATCGCTGTCTATCTAGATCGTCCGCATAATCTGAGTCTACAAACCCATCAATCTAACATGTTTCTCTACCAAAACACAAACCCGTATCAACAGTACCCTTTAAGTACCTCAGGACCCACTTCACTACTTCCCAGTGCGCCTTTCCCGGAATCGCCATGAATCTACTGACCACACTAACTGCCTGTGAAATATCTGGGCATATACACACCATTGTGTACATTAAGCTGCCAACTACACTAGCATAGGGAATACGTTCTATGTGCGCCTTCTCTTTCGTTGTAGTGGGAGATTGTTTACCAGAAAGCCTAAAGTGAGCCAATGGAGTAACCACCGACTTAGCACTTTGCATCCTGAAACTTGCGATCACCCGCTCTATGTAGCCCTTCTGACTCAAGAACAATCGACGCCTCGCCCGCTCTCTTTTAATCTCCATACCCAGTATTTTTCTAGCAGCGCCCATATTGTTCATCTCAAACTCTTCACCAAGTTGAGATTTCAGCATATCTATCTCCACTCTGCTCTTAGAAGCAATAAGCATATCATCCACATACAAAAAGAGATAGATATAATTACCTCCACGAAGCTTTGGGAAAACCCATGCTTCAGCATGAAGGAGTCAAATCGCTTGTACCACTGTCGGGGAGATTGCTTCAATCTATACAGTGACTTCTTCAAACGATACACATGATGCTCTTTGTCCTCAACCTTATAGCCCTCAGGTTGACGCATATAGATCTCTTCATCCAAGTCTCCGTGCAAGAAGGCCGTTTTAACATCGAGTTGTTCCAGCTCAAAATCACCATGAGCAACAATACTCAATAGCACCCGAATAGAAGTGTGTTTCACCACCAGAGAAAAGATCTCATTGTAAT
>JBAKGM010000412.1:4163133-4197943 GCA_037177215.1 Asparagus racemosus | reverse complement strand
AAAATATCAGTCGATGAAATACTCTTCTGGAAATAAAATATTTAATATTTTAAACACCAAAATATCTACTCAATTTTATATTAAAATCACGGGTATTACAGAATGGGTAAAATACTATCTATTATTTTAATATAAAAACGTACCAAAAATTACGGGTGTTACAATCCTAAATAGATAAAATTGTTACTATGGCAATATTGATGGATCTATATTCTAAAACAAAAACTCTTGCTATATAATTCATACTAAGGGCAAGACTATGTGCAAAATATTACATAAGGGTCTTGTTGTTTGTCTAGTGTACATGTATTACATTCAAGCATGGATTCAAAATAGCAAATGATCTTAGATTTGAAGCAAATATGTTAACTGAAAACTAATAAAGTATAGTTTCTAAAATAGAAAGCCGTTTTAAAAACAAGTTTGTTTAGAGGAAGATATGCTCAAATTACTATCAATATGTTCTGCAAGGAACTGCTGTACGAGGATAAAGTTAGTTATATCGATATGCAAGCATATTTACCCATTAACCAATGCAAAACCCATCACAATTTTATATCAGAAGTCTAAGAAACATACATGATTATATTTTGTTTGATTAAAATGCATAAAAATGTGGCCTTCTATACTCTAGAATAACATGCATCCTCATGCACATTTCATATCCTACTTGCAAGCATAAATCCCACCAAACATGTGCATGCATGACCAAATAAGCTTTAGAACATGAAAACTTTAGTTTAATATCAAGACAATCAAGAAAAATGGGGACTTGATTGAGATAGTACCTAGAAGAGAAGATAGAATCCGATTTTCTTCTCCAAAACCTTCTTTCTAGCTCCTTCCTCCTTCTAGACTTAAGGGAGAGGGCTTGAGAGATGTTTTAATCTGGAAAATAGAAGAAAGAGGAGAGAATGAGGCTCGAGGATGGCTAACCACACACACACACACACTGAGAGAGAGAGAGAGAGAGAGAGAGAGAGAGAGAGAGAGAGAGAGAGAGAGAGAGAGAGAGAGAGAGAGAGAGAGAGTTATGGTGGAGTTTTTGAATAAGAGATGAAATGTATCAATAGGCTAAGGTTGAGTGTATATGTAGGGTAACGCATATGACTTAGGGAATCATGAAAATGTGACAAAGGGGAGGCTTATGTGTAAAATTCTCTTCTCCTCTCATGGTTGCCATAAATAATAAAAATAAAAGTTGTGTGGTCCATAGGAAAGGTTTTGTCAGTTTGGATTATCTCTAAACAAGTTTTAAGATTTGGGTACTTGGGGTTTTGATGCTAAAAGTTATCACGAATACTATGACTTGATAAATAATCTTAATTAAAATATGGTCGTACTATTGGGTTATAAGCATCAAAATATCTGATATAAGGGCTGGATACTAAAAGCAGCACCCGATTATCAAAATGAAAAAGATTGAGATATGACATACTACCCCTCTAAAGGAAATTTCATCCATGAAGTTTTACGTACCCCTAAAACAATTGTGGATACCTTCTGCATCTCAATCTCAGGTTTCCATGTCGCTTCCTCAACCCCTCGATTGTTCCATAACACTTTAACTAGAAATACAGACTTGTTCCTTAGCTACTTCTCCTTGAAGGCTAGCACTCGAGCGGGCCACTTCTCATATGATAGATCCTTCCGCAGGGGCAACGATTGGTAAAACAATAATGTGTTCTAGGGATGGCATATATTTCTTCAGATTGGATATATTGAACACGTCATGAATCTTCTCAAATCTGGTGGCAAGGCTAGGTGATAAGCAATAGCTCAAATCCTCTCCAAGATCTCAAATGGACCAATGTATCTTGGATGGAGTTTGCCTTTCTTTCTACGTCTTGACACGCCTTTAGTTGGTGTAGCCTTTAGAAACACATGATCACTGATTTGGACTTCTATGTCCTTGCATTGATGATCTATGTAGCTCTTCAGTCTACTTTGTGTCATCCTCATATGTTCTCGATTGATTTGGATTTTCTCCATCATCTTCTAAATTAGTTTGTGTTTGAGTTGTTGACTATCACTAATTTCTTCCCACCATATAGGGGATCTGCATTGTCTACCATATACAGTTTCATATGTGCTAATGCTGTAATGGAAACTGCTGTTGTAAGCAAACTCTACTAGTGGCAGGTACGTACCCCAATTGCCTCCAAACTCTAGCGTGCAAGCTTTCAAAATGTCCTCTAGGGTCTGTATTGTTCTCTCAGATTACCCATCAGTCTAAGGATGTGTTGAAGTGCTAAACTTCAATTTAGTCCCCAAAGCTCTATGTAAGCTCTTCCAGAATTTTGAGGTAAAATGGGGGTCTCGATTGGATACAATGGATATGTGAAATCCCGTGTAGTCTCACAACTTCCTCAATATGGAGTCTGGTCAACTTTTCCATGGTATAAGATATCTGGTAGGCTATAAAGTGTACCGACTTGGTCAGGTGATCAACTACTACTCATATATCATCTTCTCCTTTTGTTGAGCGCGACAGTCCAGTGGCGAAGTCCATAGTGATGTAGTCCCACTTCCATTCTGGGTGAGGCAAAGGCTGTACTAATCCTGACAGTTTCTAGTGTTCAATCTTCACCTATTGGTATGTTAGGCACTTTGATCGGCTATCTCCTCCTTCATTCCACCAGAAATTCTACTGAAGACTCTAGTACATCTTGGTGCTTCCTGGATGAAGAGTATAAGGGTTTGGTGAACTTCTTTCAATATCTGCTCCTTGAGTTCGTTGTTGTTGGGTACGCAAAGGCAATTACCCATCTTAATAACACCATCATGAATTTAAAAGTCTGAGTATTTTCCTTGCTCCACCTTCCTTTTTTTTTATCTTACTCAGTTCTTTGCCTTCCTTCTGTCATTCCTTAATTTAATTTACTAGAGTTGGTAGGCTTATCTGACAAATCTTTATTTTGGAAGAATGTATTCTAATTTCAATCTCCATTCTTTCTATCTCTCGGATCAACTCTTCTTGTTTCATCAATAAAAAAGCCGATGCAATCTGATTCTTCTGACTGAGTGGATCTACCACCATATTAGCTTTACCGAGATGGTAGGATGTTCACATCATAGTCTTTCAATAGCTCTAACCAACTCCTTTTCTTCATGTTAAAGATGTACTTCAAGCTCGTAATCAGTGTAGGTGTTACTCTATATAAATAATGTCTCTAAATCTTCAAGGCAAAAATTACAGCAGCAAGTTCCAAATCATGAGTTGGATAGCTCTTCTCATGAGGGTCTCAATTGCCTAGAGGCATATGCTACGACATTCTCATTCTGCATCAAACACAACTCAAACCTCAAGAAAATGCATCACTATATATCACAAACTTATCTAAACTTGTAGGGATAGTGAGAATGGGAGTAGTTATGAGCCACTTCTTTAGCTCCTAAAAATGCTCCTCCACACACAAGTTTGGCATTCTTACGAGTCAAATAAGTTAAAGGGGCCGCTAACTTGGAAAATTCATTGACAAATCTTCTATAATATCAAAGTAATCTTAAGAAACTCCTAACCTCTGCCACTAAGGTGGAATGTGGCCAATTCATAGTAGCTTCCACCTTAGCTGGTTCAATGGATATCCTGTCTCTAGTGATTACATGCCCTAAAAACATCACCTTCTCTAACCAAATTTTACGTTTCTTGAACTTGGCTTACAACTACTTCTCTCTTATAGTCTACAATGCAATTCTGAGGCGTTCTTCATGTTGTTTGAAACTCTTAGAAACAAATCAATACATCATCAATGAAAGCCATAACAAATTGATCCAAATATGTCTAAAATATTTGATTCATCAAATCTATAAATGTAACTGGTGCAATAGTTAGTCCAAATGGCATCACCAGAAATTCATTGTGACCATACCGAGTCCTAAATACAGTCTTCGGTATGTTCTTGGGTTTAATCCTTGGCTGATGGTGCTTTGACCTCAAGTTGATCTTGGAAAAACATTGAGCTCATTGAAGCTGATCAAATAGATCATCTATCCTTGGGAATGAGTACTTATTCTTAACTGTCATTCTATTCGACTCTCTATACTCTATATAGGGTCTCATACTCGTATCGTACTCCCCATGGAGACATGCTGGGTATGATGAATCCCTTATCTAATAACTCTTAGAGCTGCTCCTTCAATTCCTTCATCTTTAGCAGGTGCAAATCGATATGGGGCCTTAGATATAGGGGTAGTCCCTGGGCCTAAGTCTATGACATACTCTATTTCTCAGTCTGCTGGCAATCCTGGTAAGTTTTCCTTTGGATAATCTCTCACAACATGTATCTCTAAAAACTTCTTCTCATTCAACTAGTCACTCATCACACAATTCGAATATCTACTAAAGCCATGTCTCAACAATTTAATAGCCTTCATGAATGAGATTAGGTATGTAAGTGGTCTTCTACTCTCTCCTTGAAAAACAAAATGCACCTTTTTCTAGTTTAAAATTTATCAGCTTTTTTAAAATAATCTATAGTAGCATGATTAGATGCTAATCAATCCATTCTTAGGAGAACATCAAAATTTGTCATATCAAGGCATATCAATTTGCAGTCATGGTGTGATCACTTACTAGAACTCCATAATTCTTGTAGACACATGATGCTAGGAGGTTACCACTTAGGTGTAGAGACAATAACTTCAGAGTTTGACCATGTTTTTGAATTGGTAAACTTACTGATCATCATATTTTGTTACACTTTTATAACATCATTATCTATTTTATTTGAATAAATATCTGCTACAAAAGTGTTTTATCTTAATTTGTAGGTTAATGGAGAATTAATGAATAAGAGCCCAACAGACTTAAATTCTCTCATTTTTCAACCTTTTATTAAAGCCTATGTTGAAGTCTGAAGATCAAGCACAAAAGCCCAAGAGATCAAGAAAAAATCAGGTCAATAAGTCAACAAAAGAATCAAATCTATTAGAAACCAATCAGTTAACCAACCGATTGATTCTTAACAGAAATAGTGTATGGCTGTGATTTATTTCTTGGAGCTCAAGACTAACCAATGGCTCTTATTGATTGTAATAGACTGTAAATAGAGATAGAGGGTGAGGGGTTTGAGTGTGAAACTTTTTTATAAAAACTCCATTTGGAAAGGAGGGTTACTCTTAATTGATCAGACCTTCTAAAATTGTAAATTTTTATTTACAATAAATAAAATTTTTCACCTTTTAATTTTTTTTCTTTTTCTTTATTGATGAAGATGAATACTTGCTTCAAGGGGCCAATCCCTTGCAATATAAGTTTTTATTTTCCCCTTTTATCTTCTTCTTTTAGAATTGTATATTTTAGAATTTTATTTTCTTATTTTGATTTTTATATTTGTGGATTAGAATTATTTCATACTTTGTAGTATAGATTTACTTTCATGCTCTTTTATTTTTTATAGTTAGATTTCCTTTAAGCTCATTGTGTAGATTTTTATTTTCTTGTCCTTTTTCTTATTTTGTAGTTAGTTTCTTGCTTGTAGTTTAGATCCATTTCTTCTTCTTTTATGCTTTCTGGTTTAGATTTTATTTTCTTGTTTTTATTTTGCAAAACGTGCAACTAATTCTTTTAGAATTCTAAAACTGTATGAAACTAGTTTCTTTTATGATTCATGGATTGCTCTCTTTATGCTTAAATTGATCATATTTAGGATAATCAACTAGAGAACTAATTGGCAGAAAAAAAGTTTGATAATCTATGCTTCTCTTGTGTGGTTTGATAAGTTAAGCTTTTAAATTCTAGAATTACTAGTTGTTTATTCTTTTCATGAATGGTGATTTCCCTTAGATGATAATTTGATAGATTATGCTTTCTTTTAGTAGTTTAATAATCTATACTTAATTAAATCTAACATAAAATACGAGAAACGAGAGTAGTTCATAAATCCTAAATGAAGTTAACTAATGGATTCAATTCTAGATTCCTCATTTCTCTACTAATTTTTTCTCACTCTTTCTAGATTTAATTTCTCTATTGACTTCTCTTTTCTTGATTTTATTTTGTTCCCACTTCCATTTCTTTTCCTGATTCCATTTCTTTTTATTTTTTTAGTATCCTCATTGTTCTCTTTTCTTTTTATTTGTTTCCTGCTTATCTCCTTATCCTCCCTTATTTTAGTTTTTTTATTTTGTGACAAATCCCTCTCTGTACACTCTATTTCACTCCTCTTTGTCCACATATTTTTAGGACTAATTTTTAAAATTTCAAACACACACCTTCCTTATGGGTTTGACATCTAAATTCTATACCATAACTTGATAGTTGCTCTCTTATAACTTAGATTTGCTTGCAAAGATGAGTCTTCTTTCTAGTATTTTTATTTCCATCATTTAGTTAGTTTCTCACAATTAGAGACAATTAAGAGCTAATAAAAAAATAAAAATTTTCTCTTGTCGACCTTAATAAAATCTACTCTTCAATTGAACAACTACTAACAAGATAATAAATTCAAATAAGAGCTCTCTTTCTCACATTTGTCTGATTTTTCACCCTAATAAAAAAATATTTTCTTTTTGCATCTCTTTATAGTTGCTTTTAATTCTTAGGGTTGTATTGCATAAAGTTAGCCGAAATTCACCAAAGTGTTTTGTGCATTTTGGTTTGATCACTTACTTGAAAATACTCTTAAGGGCAAAAATCCCCTAATCAAGATGAGGTGAGGAATTTCATCACTCTTTTCTTAGCCTACAAATTACTAATTCCTCACTACTGACAACCCAAGCCTTCTAAAACTCATTAGACATTGGCCCCTAAGGACTCCAGCTTATTAATTAATAATAAATCCTTAAGTGAATCGATTTAAGTTTACTTGAATCCGTTAGTGTCTAAAACAAGATTTAAGTGTTGCGTAAAACACTCTGTTCGCGGGGAATAAAGCTGCTGATTTTTCCATTGATCTGAATCTGTTACACCTTTATGGAATTACAAACAAATTTAAATAAAGAGATCGCCTTTTTATAAGGCTTACAACAAAAAAATCAAATGAAGATTACAACTTTAAACCAATTGAACAAACGCGGGATCCGTTTATCGGATCCTCACTTGCGTGGGTATCTTTGTCTGTGACGGGGACTTGTTTCGTCCGTGGACCACCGCGCAATTTTGATCCAAATGGAGATCTGGATTCTGGATCTGCAGATCTGGGGGTTTTTTTCACGAAGAAAATAAAACACTGACAGGGATCAACTCACGAAGGAGGTGATCGCCGGAGCGTGTGAGATCTACCAGGAGAAATCACGCGCTGGACTCTGGACTAAGACGGAGCTTAGCCTAGAGGGTATATCTACAAATCTGACCCGGATCGCTGTAGATCTGAGCTCAACTCCTTACCTCACAATGTAGATCTGGCATAGACGAGTTCGTCGCTTGCACGGGCTATGGATCTAACCTTTCTCTCCTTCGCCGGTGCTCGGATCTATGCAACAAGTACTCGTAGATCTCACGTAAGGCTCTGCCAAAATCCCAGAATTTCTAACCTTGAACAATGAACCCCCCTGGCCTATTTATAGGCTCAGGAGATAGGGGGGAAGGCCGAGGCACCTTGGTGCCTCAGCACTGTGGCCGAGGCACCACATGGTGCCTCGGCCTGAGCCGAGGTGTCCACTTGGCGTTTTTGTTGGTCGTTGTCCGGTCTTGTTCGTCTGGTATTTCGTTCGATTCGGTCGTGTTAAGTCCAAACCCGGTTGATCGTCCCGTTAATTTCAGAATCTGATCAGTGTAGTTCTGTCGACGCTTAAATCTGGTTAATCCCGTCTCGTCGACGCTCGAGTTCGGTCGACTCACTTTGTCGAATCTCACTGACCTGAAGCTTCGTCATTAGATTTATTCCACGATACGCCGCTTCGTTGACTCGTACGCCTTGCCGACTCACTTCATGCATTTGTTAGCTCGCTTTATACTTTTTGCGGCGCAGTTATGTCGTCAGCGGTTCTTGGTCGCGTTGCTTGCTGGGTCGTCGGTGTCAACCCACCGTCTTGAGTCTCGTTCGGGCACTGATGAGCGATTTTCAATGTCTACAGATACCCCCTCCAAAGTGTCTCAGTCTTAATTTTTGGACGAGTCTGGGATACTTTGGATATGATAGGCCCCAACCTTCAGTCGGTGTGACGGGACCTATGAATGGCTTCGGTGTTCGTTCTCTCGGATCCTTTCAGACTCTCTAGTTCTTTGTAGGATATCTGAAGGCATTACAATGCTGCACTTTTTGACTGACCACTGTCGAGATCTTGACCTGAAGTTGATAAATGAATTTCTTTTGAGATTAGCTTCAATACTCGATTCCTCCAATCCTTTCAGATTCTCCAGTTCTTTGTAGGATTGCTGAAGGCATCACGGTGTTGCGTTTATTGGCTGACCGCTGTCAGAATCGTGAATGTAGCTGATTGAGCTCACTTGCTACTGACTCGTGTTGGTAAGTCGTTGCTTAACTAACCACCAGATTTTGGAAATTTTGGCCTTCAATTGGCAACTCCTTCCATCATTATGTGTGTCGTTGATTTGACCACAGCGGGAGGAATTCTTTTGAGATTCATTCTTTACTTGATGAATTCTCTATCGCGATGCGTTGACTAGAGTCGGGAATTTTAACCTTCGGTTGGTGAATTTTCCGTTGCGACGCTTGTTGACGCACCATAGTGGGAGGAAATTGGGGTTCATCTTTTAATCGGTGAGTTCCCTTATTGCAACGTATTGACTGTCATCTTGACCATCGTGGGAGAAAATAGGGACCTTGTTGGAGTATTCATCGGCGACGCATTGACCGGCGTCGATATAATCCTCACGCGTTATTGGTAACTATCGAGTTATCCCTAAGAATGTTTTTATAGAAATATCCTCCGGGAACTTCTCGATGAAATAGGAAACAGTTTAGACTCTTATACCTTTTTTAGAGTATTCGTCAGCGACTCGTTGACCAGCGTCGATATAATCCTCACGCTTTACTGGTGACTATTGAGTTATCACTAAGAATATTTTTATGGAAATATACTCAGGGAACTTCTCAATGAAATAGGAAACAGTTTAGACTCTTACACCTTTTTTAGAGTATTCGGGGCTTGAATAAATTAAGCCGGATGTATAGTGGCCTTCATGAAGTGTTATTCTACTGAATAAATCTCTAGGATCCTTTCAAATATGTGGGAGAGAGAATGGATCAGTTATTGGGCTAGTTTGGTGCCATTTGGATATCCAGTTTTGTCCCAGTTAGAATTCCTACTCATGGTCAAATAGGAGTCCTTATTCAAATTGGGTTGGGTCCATCTGGGGCTATTATAAAAAGCCCTCCTACCCTCTTTTCTCTCTCTAAGGCTGCCCCCCTCTCTCTCTTTTGCTTTGTTTCTTCTTTCTTCGACGCTGCGACTCCGTAAACCCTAATACCTATGCAAGACCCAAGTTTTCACCATACCCGGGACTCGAATAGTCCTTCAAAATCTCATCTTTTTCAGATTTCTTCAGCTTTTTCTTCAGGTATATGAACTTAACTCTTGTATACACATGAATTTTGATCTCAATTCTAGGGCTTGATAAAAAGAAACTGGGGTTTGAAAAAAAGATTAGGGCTTTCTCCCGTTTTTTCTTTTCTTCTTCTTTTTTTTTCCTTTTTTTCTTTTTTCTCTTTTTTTGGTCTCGGCCCAGGCCTGAGAACAAGTCTCAGCCATGGCCGAGACTAATCTTGGCCTTGGCCGAGACTGTAGTCTCAGCCTTAGCCGAGACTGTAGTCTCAGCCTTGGCAGAGACTGCATAGTGGCCCCCTTTTTTTTACTACTTTTACTATTTGTATCTGATTTGTTCAATCTTGCGCAGATCATTATGGCGTCGAGGAGGTCTCATGTTCCGAGGAGCCAGTCAGCCCGTGCGCCGTGTGAGGGTACACCCCCCTCATTCCCTGGTGAGCTAAATTTTGTCATTTTCCATGCATACGTACACTGCATCCCCGCTTCGTTCTCCTTTGTGAGGCGATTGGGAAGAGCCGAGATCCTCCTTTGTGGGGGTTGACGCTTCAAAAGATGGGTTTTGCTTGGTCATCACCCGTCTCAAGATCTATCATGGGAACGATTTCATGCCGTTTCCGTGCTCTGTAGGATGGGATATATCATCACTTTGTTTGTGATAATATCGTCCCTCGAGTACTTGATGCGGACAAAGTCGTCTTACTTATTACAAGGTCGTGACTCTATCTCATAAGTTTGTAAGATGAGTTAAACGCCTTCTATTACCTTTTATGACTGAATTTTAATGAGTATTAATCATCCGTTTTCAGTTGAGTACCCCTCGACAGCGTTTCCGTCTTATGCGGTTGATGGGCGCCGTGGCGAGTATTATTCCACATGCGACGATCCTGCCGCTTTTACTTCTCCTCAGTTCGCACCGAATATATCAGGAGAGACCACCCGGGCAGTACGTGAGGGAATTTCTCGTATAGTTAGACTACTGATCACAGACGCGCTGCTTGTGTGAGATACCAGCTCTACTCAATCCATGAAGAAGACAGACTACTTATTCGGCGATTCCATCAAAGACCCGGATGCAGTCTTCATTGTGAGTGAACAGTGGCTGTACAAGGATGATGGAGGGCCTTTATATCTTCCCCATACACCTCGCCACCTCTCATTAACTGAGCTTAAGCACTAGGCTATGACACGGGAGATGTCATGGCGCTTGACCGAGGAGCAGAATCATATTCATTGTGGGTTCATTACCTAGTAGGCAATTCCAGGCTCTAGCAGAGACCGTGTTATTAGACAACACCCTGGAGTCTTGGGGTTAGACACGCCACCTCGTAATGATATTTTTATCACTGCTCAGACCTTGAAGAATCGTCTTGCAAAGTTAGGGCGAGAGTTACTGGCACTCTGCCATAGATTTTACGGCTAGGTTCACTCTTCAGATAGGCATTGGTGGGCTCGCATGATGAGCTATGTCCTCAGTCGATGGGATGAGGAGCTTCATGCTTGCGGCTTATATGCAGCAATTTGCGCCATGATGCACGGTCTTCCGATCAGCGCCAACCACTTCTTTGTTTTATCCGAGCTTTACTACATGAGATGCAACGGATCTCTAGTTTGCCCATGGGAAAGATGTTGTATCAGGAATACTTTCCTTCGAACCGGGAGTTGCGCCAGCTGAAAGATCATATGCCCGATTGTTATGATACTTTATGGGACCTGACCTACCATTACCACATAGCCCTGGCACAATCTGAGCCCCTCGCAAAGAAGAAATCAAAAGTGAGCCTGAAACAATTTGCAAATTATTTATTCAGGCATTTAGAAGCTACTCCCAGAGATGCGATCTGCGAGTTGGCACCGCTCACACCCTTGGAGATTAACGAACTGATCATGAAATTTGACGCCCACTCCTATACGCTTGGCAGCGCTGAAAATAGTTTTCCTACAGGGACCAAGTTTTCAGCCTTCTTGTGGCACGCGGTGAAGCTGATTCGACCCATGACTCTTTTAGCCGGCTATCTCGCTATCTGGTTAAAAAAATGTGTGGTGCCGTACTAGTCAGACAATGCTCTACCATTGGAGGTGATCTATCCCGCAGTTCAGCTCGCCTATAAGAAGGATCTTTCCCTTCTTCCAGTGATGGTGGCCGGTATTCATCGTGGGCTCCGTCAGTTAGTTCGCGCCGTTACTCAGGGGAAGGATGAACCATCGACTCGGATTCCTCCCGTTACAATGGAGCTTTCGTACACATATTTGATGGCCTAGTTTGTTCTTCACCGTCCTGATATGATGCCGGCACCGAGCTCCGCAGATCCATTCACCCCCTTGTTGCAGTTGACAGAGGATTGCAAATGGAAGGGGCGTGGATTTATCGAGATAAAGAAACAGCTACAGATTCACAAGGGTTGGTTCTTTTCTAGATGTTTCTCGTGATTCTCTGGCTGGTATGGCGAGTCACTGGTTGATGAGGAGAGGCCGAAATCAAACTGGACTTCACTCGATGTTGGTTGCTTTATGTAGCTAGTGAACATCAGGCCAGGTTACCTCACCTTTCGGGTTCGGGACGAGTGTTTTATCGAGCCCTACCTCCCTTGTCGCTTCGCCCGCCAGTTCGGTTATGACCAACTTTATGTTGAAAATCTAAATCGGTGGCTCGAGACTCATGGCAGATTGGTGGACGGTCTCCGAGCGAGGCTGTGGAGTGTGACGGGATGCACAGGCGCTAAGTTCAGCCTTCCAGGTGCTGACCGCCAACTGGAGTCGACATTCCTATACTGCAGGTGGCTCTTGGTAGCTAATGAACCCGTTCCTGTATGAGCTATTTCGGAGCTGGTGGCCGAAGAATCTTGCCGGGCTGACACTCAGACACTTCAGAAGGCTGCTCGGGCCCAGAGGAAGCGCCATAATACTCGTCAGCTAGATGAAGATGAAGAGGAGATCCTCAATTCTGCCAAGGGATCTTCAGGAGGTGATCATTCAAAAGATGGAGGTGACGAAGCCTTTGAGATAGGTTAGTTGATATTCTCCTTTCTCTTCTTTCTCCTTTCCCCTCTTTTCATTATTGGGTTACCCATCCAACTGAATTTTCAAGAAAGACAGCTGAAGAGGAAGAACCTCGCCCCTCTTATGGAGACAAGTCTCGTGCTGAGACGAGATCTGTTAAGCAAAAGAAGCTAGCTCATAAGTCTCACGTGGATCACCGAGCTTTTGACATAGACTTGACTGTTGATGACTCCATTAGTGATGGAGGTAACGCTTAACTATAGCATAATCTCATCTGACCTTTTGGTCTTTCTATTTTAGAGACTTACATTCCTCCCTCTCTGTGCAGGTGGATATGGAGGCAATGATACTAGCTTTGATTTTCCCTCTCCCGACTTCGCCGAGCCCAGTTTCACTCAGTAGATGCACAGAGCTATGGTAGGGGAGCCTGAGAATACCAACATAGGGCTTGAATCAGTGAATCTAGGTACATCTAATATTGATAACCTCCCCCTTAGAAGGTGAATAGGGGAATCAAATGACACAGAATTTGTGCCTCCCTTAATTACTTCTGCACTTCTTGATCTTTTAGAAAAATTGCAGCAAGCTAGTTTAGAAGTGGGGTTTAGGGAGACAAGCTCTGCCGCAAAAAGTAATTCTTTTCATCCCAGTGCATATTCCTGATTTTACTACTTTCACTCACGTCCTCTTATGGCAGATTTCTTGATAGAGAATTTTGATACCGACGGATTACCTGTGGATATATCCTTGGATTACTTGACGTATGGTTCACCCAGAGATGATTCTTTTCCTGGTGACATTGAGCCTGAGCTGGCAATTCCCAAGGATATCGAGGTTGGTCCCTCTAAAGGTATGGATCCCCCTTATGTGATAATTACCGGACTAGCCAGCTTTGACTAGCACAACTATAATTCCATGAAATTGAAACGTCTCTTGTTGGTGACTGGGATTCTTCATTCTGCCGTACCTTCAGAGCCTGCTATCATAGCTGATATTACACCAGATGTACAGGTCGAGGGATCGATAGTGACAATTGATGCGCCACTGACTGATTCTCCTCTAGTGGCTCTGTTACGGCAAGGAAATGTGTCTACAGGTATGGACTGCTCAGTCGACAGTACTCACACTGATTCCTAATTTTGGAGCGTTTAACCCTCCTTCTTTTGCTTGCAGGGCTCTCAGCAATGCTCCATGACCTAGTGAGAGCATTGATGTCTGACGACGATCCATCTCGGCTTGCCATCTGTGTAGAGATTCGATCATTCTTCTCCTACCTGGCCACAAAAATAGACACGCTTCATAGCAGCAGGCTTTCTCTCTATCAGCTCCCGCCGTTCCTTGACCCCAGGATAGCCTTGCTACAAGATGCAGGTCTCCCAGAGCTGGCGCATGCTATTGCCGATGATCTCAATTACCTAGAGGCCAAGCTCCAGAGTTTGCAGGATTTGGAGGTAGCACGGCTGCCTTCATATATAGCCAGGGAGACAGAGTATTGTCTGGCAGCTTGGCATGATGCTCGAGTCTTCGCTTCGCTCGAAGTCTAGATGCAATGAGACTAGGTGTACCACTTAGAGGTCGCTGTTGCTGACACTTCATTCTCTATGGATCATCTTCAATCTAGTGTTGCTGAAGGTGAGGCAAAGATAGTAGAGCTGGAGCAGGAGCTTCAGGCGACAAAGTAGAGCTTGAGTGTCTTGAGACTGACAAAAGCTAGCAAAGAAGAAACTCTTGCCGTCATGTCCAAGAAGTTCGAGCTCTCGAAGCAGAAGCTAGCTGAGATTGAGGAGGAGACTACGAAGACGCCCATCACCAGTGAGGAGTCTTTCAGGGCTGAGCTGCAGGAGGAACTTTAGCAAGCTTTTATCGATAAAATGTCTGGATTGAAACAACAAATCTGTTGTCACAAATTTGATGTTTAAAGAGTTGTAATCTCAGTCTTTATCAATAAAATATGTCTCCCTTTACTTTATTATGATTCTTTTATTTTGACAGAAATAATTAACTACAACATTTATAGGATTTTTGGCAAATTTTTAGCCATTAATAGATTTGATAAACCTTTACCAATTACTGTTTGAATCAGGCTAGTGGATTATCTGAACCCATTCCGCATATAACGTTGTGCTAGGAGAATGAAACTCTCTTAGAATTTATGCCATGATATTGAATACATAGACTTTGCACTCTTTTACGGGTAAGAGAGACTAACCAGCAACGCGTGTGAGGCGTTGACTTTGGGGTTATTGGCCAACCCCCAGCCTTCAACGAATTTAATAAGCCTTTACCAATTGCCATTTGAATCGAGCTAGCGTGTGGATTATTTAACTTGTTCCGCACGTGACGTTGTGCTAAAAGAATGAAACTCTATTAGACTTGGTACTATGATGTTGAATACATAGACTTCATCTTTTTTACTGGAAAACTAACCTGGCAACGCGTGTGAGGCGTCACCTATCCCTGCATAGGATTCAGGATCATATTCCCCAAGAAGAATCTTAGATTAAAGGGTTTTTGTTGATGAAATTAAAGTGGTGAGAGAGGAAGAATTTTATATTCTATCTCTCATAGTGAATGAACGAAACTAAGAGCAGGAACTTTGCCCTTGGGGTCGAGAGGATTCAGGCGACCTTCAGTCAGACAACCTGATTTGAAAATCATGGCGCTTACCTTTAGTCAGCGCTACCTAGGATGAAAGTTCCGACGCATACCTTCAGTCAGCACTACCTAGAAAATGATAGAACCAAGAGTGGGCTTTCCACTCCGAGAACCAGAAAAGATTCAGGTGACCTTCAGTCGGATGACCTGATCTGAAAATCGTGGCGCATACCTTTAGTCAGGCCCCACCTAGGATGAAAGTTCTGGCACGTACCTTCAGTCAGTGCTACCTGGAATAGGATGGAACTAGGAGTGGGATCTCCACTCTGAAAACCAGAAAGAATCAGGTGACCTTCAGTCGGACAACCTGATCTGAAAATCCTGGCACATGCCTTTAGTTGGTGCTACCTAGGATGAAAGTTCTGGCATGTACCTTCAGTCGACACTACCTGAAAAAGGATGGAACTAAGAGTGGGATCTCCTCTCCGAGAACCAGAAAGACTCAGGCGACCTTCAATCAGACAACCTGGCCTGAAAATGCTATTCTGACTGATACATTCAGTCGGTAGAGCCTGGAAAAGGAAAGGATACGTTTGGAGAGGAAGAATTTTATATTATATCTCTGGCGTGTTGAGTAGGCCTCTTGTTCATGGAAGGAATCAAGAGGGGATTTTGGAAACAGACTAAAAATTTTTTGTAGACCCACCGTCAATGAGTTTGATCGGTGGGGGAATTTGCAATAGAGGATAAATTTAGGGTTATCCTTGAGGAAAGTGGATGAAACATCCCACAAGGAACTTCTCGTTGAAATAGGTTATCCTGGAGATATTAAGGGTAGTATTTCTTCAGGAACTTCCCATTTATTAACACTAATTGTCGGTCGCCATTTTGAGTAATTAGGCAATGTGAATCGTTAGAATAGACTGTCTTTATTATGAATGGGCCTTCCCATTTAGGTTCGAATTTACCTTTCTTTTTAGAATTGAGGATTATCGGTCGTCGAGCAGCGAGAACCAGATCTCCTTCTTTGAAACTCCTTTGTCGCACCTTCTTATTTAAAGCTTTTGACATTCTTGCTTGGTAGAACTCAATGTGTTGTTGAGCTTCCAGGCGCTTTTCATCTAGCATCTCGAGCTCTTCGAGACGTTTCTGATGCTGTTCTTTGATCGTCATCTCCGTTGTGAGGGCGATGCAAAGTGATGGAATCTAGATTTTTAGCAGAAGAACTGCTTCACATCCGTAGACCAGAGAGTATGGGGTCGCTCCAGTTGGCGTTCGTATGGTGGTGCGATATGCCCAGAGTGATTCTCCGAGCTTATCGTCCCAATCTCGCTTGTTAGACTTCACAAGCTTTGATAAGATCTTGATGATCATCTTATTGAGTGCCAGCATTATACACGATAACTGTGTTAGTAGGTGCAAGTCAAGATCATTGTATAATCCTGCCATTACATCAATCAAAGACAACGGGTACTCTAAATCATCTTTTATTGATTCGTTGGCAAGTTACCAATTACAGCCTTCATCTGACGATTCTTCATCATCAAGATTGATTACGAGGGGTACAATGTCATTTAAAACAAACCCGCTATTATAATCAAGCCCGGCTTCGGTATCAGCTTCCCCACTGCTGTCCGTGCCTTGGGCCAATGATTCAGTATCGGACTCATTACCATAAAGGAGAGAATCAATGAAATAATTCTCCATCCCCTTAAATGGCTGTTTGTCCGCAACCATCGTCTTGACTTCATTATTCGTGTCTACATATTTTAGACACTGATGAAGAGAGTAGAGGGAACTATAACGTTGTTCTAGATCCAAGGTTGACCCAACAATAAGTTATAGGAAGTCTCAGCATCGATCACATAACACGTGACATCGGACTTCAAATCTCCTATCTGGCACTTCACTCTGATTTTACCAAGCGGGTGAGATCCGCTGGTGTTAAACCCGTAGATCACTGTGCTGGTTGATGCCAACTTACTGATAGGAATTTCAAGACGGTACATGAGCCGTAGGGGCATGATGCTCACAGCGGAACCCGGATCAACTTGGATCCGGTTAAATTCACTAGAGCCGATATATTAGGTGAAGTACAGTGGCCTGTCATGTTTGGAATTCCTCGTCTACATGTCCTCCTTAGTAAAGGTGATGCAAGGGAGGTGCTTGGTAGCCAGGTTGCACTACTGGGCTGTTGATGACTCTGGTTCTTCGGGAGCTGGCTTGATCTGAGTGACGAAGACATCAAAATCACCCAGGGCTTCTTGTAAGGCTTCTCGAGTCTCTTTTAACAACCGCAAAAGCTCATAAAGTGTGATTCTTACTAGGATATTTGCCAGCGAAGCCATGATGTCAAAGCGTTAGGGAGAATTTAAACTTCCCATTTTGTCTCTCGCAATTGGATAATTGAATAGAGACTGCTTCTGGAGTTGAACCTCTTGAGGCTACTTTTCATTTGTCTTGGCCGCAGTTTCCTTAGCAGCTGCTTGTTGCGCCTTCTCTGCGCGGGTGAGGGGAGTTGCTGCTACCCCTTGCTCGGACAGCATCTTGGCGTTTGGATCGGGGACTTCCGGGTACTTGTACCTGTTCTCATGCCCGCTCCTGGTGGCATGGACTTCAGGTTCCTCCTCTAAGAATTGGAATGTCACCATCCGCTCATCATCTCCCGCCTGGACTGTGGAAGCAGCATGGCACGATTTTCCCTTCCTCTTTGACCTTTTCTTGGATGAAGAGGAAGCTACCCACTGATCATCTTCAAGTTGGTCCGGATGAACCCACAAAACTTCGCCATTTAGAGCCGTATGTGATACGAACCCTTTTCGGTGCTGCTTGTGCGGATCATCATTCCCCGTCTTCATCGCCACCTTTACCACTGGCTCGAGTTTGAACCACGTCAAAGGAACCAAACCGAAGCTGATGGACATTGCATTCTTTCCGAACTTTTTCTCCTTGGACGGCTTCATTGTAATGACCCCCATGTCGACTAGGGCTTGGATTTTATCTTTGAGACTGAATCAGGAATTGGTGGGGTGATGGACCGCCCTGTGGTAAACATAGTACCTCAGGTCATTTGTCCTTTTTGCTTCCTCTTGATTCTGGATCGGAGGGAGCTTAATCTTATTATTTTCCACCAAATACTTGAAGAGGCCCGAAATCTCATCATCCTTAAAAGAATAGGACTTCGGGAATCTCAACTCTGAGGGCCTCTACTTCTACAGTCCTTGCTGCCACTATGATGGTGACTGCTGTGGCGCTCGTTGCTGCGGTTGCTGCTGGGCACTTAGAACATCTGGTTTGCGACCGCTGTTCTAGCATGCTCTTTCCCCTTACCGCGTGGAACAAAGTTGCATTTTGGGGCTTTTGTAACCAGTCGGCCTCTTTACGCCTTTTTTCTCTTTAGGAACCACTCAGCTTGCTCCCCACGCACTTTCAGGTCCTTCCATATAGTGGAGGGTGCCATTCCCATTGCCTCAAGTACATCCAACAATAGGCGGTTGTGGCAGGCCTGGAGAATAAACTCCTCCATAATCGGATCCTGGCAGTTCATCGCCTTATTTCGGAATCGTTTGATGAAAGTATCCACCGTTTCTCCATCCTTTTACTTCTCATCGAGCAACATCCCGATAGATATCTCAGTGTCGTCGTCGAAGAAGTTAGAGAGAAACATAGACTCCATATCATCCTAGCTGGTAACGCTGCCCGGTTTGAGATGGTGGTACCAATCGAAGGCAGTTCCTCGAAGGGTGCCAACGAATGACTAAACCATCAAGGGCTCGTTTCCAGAAATCACCCCCAAGTGAAACTTGAAGTAAATCAAGTGCTGAGTGGGGGACCCCTTTCCGTCAAATGGCATGAAGGTTATCAAGCTAAACTTTGACAGATATGGGATCGACTCCCACTCCCTGGGGTATGGACAAGGTATTCCCGTCTTCTTGATTTCTTGAGCAGAGATCAATGTGCTGATCTTACTCCAAAAAGGTGCACAAGTATAAACTATTTCCTATTTTGGTCGAGAAGTTCCTAGAGATTATTTTCATAAAATTTTCTTAAGGATAACTCGCCAACCTCCGAATGGGTATATGAGGATAAACTATTTCCTGAAAACTCCAGCAAATGTATGAGTATAAACTGCGTTGACGTTGGACAATGCATCTCAAGGAAATTCCTCCCGCTGTGGAAACTATTTACTATTTGGTCTAGAAGTTCCCGGAGGATATTTCCATAGAAGAAATATTCTTAGGGATAACCCGATGAATGCCAAGGAAGCGTAGCGACGCCAATCAACGCACCGCCACCGTAGGACTCGCCGATCAATGGTTCAAATCCGAGTAAAATTAGATGTTGGTCAACGCGTCGCACTCACTGATTGAAGGTTAAAAATCACTATATTTTGACGCTAATCAAAGCGTCGCAGTGAAGAATTCCCCAATAAACGGAGGAGTCTCGTAAAAGGTTTGATGTTCAGTTGAATGACAACTCACCAACATGAGTCAACAGCAAGTGAGCTCAATCAGCTACAGTTCAAGATTCTGACAACAGTCAGGCAATAAATGCAGCACCATCATGCCTTCAGCTATCCTACAAAGAACTAGAGAATCTAAAAGGATTGGAGGAATCGAATATTGAAGCTAATCTTAGAAGAACTTCATTTACCGACTTCAAGTCAAGATCTCGACAGCGTTCAGTCAAAAAGTGCAGCGCCGTAATGCCTTCAGTTATCCTACAAAGAACTAAAGGGTCTGAAAGGATTAGAGAGATCGAACACCGAAGCCATTCATGGGTCCTGTCACACCGACTGAAGGCTGGGGCCTATCGTATCTAAAGTATCCCAGGCTCATCAGGAAATCGAGACTGAGACACTTTGGAGGGGGTATCTGTAGGCATCGAAAATTGCTTATCAGGACCCGAACAAGACTCGTGATGGTGGGCTGACCCCAACGACCCATCAAGCGATGCGACCAAGAACCGCTGATGACGCAACTGTACCACAAAACGCATAAAGCGAGTCGACGAATGTATAAAGTGAGTCGGCAAGGCGTACAAGTCAACGAAGCGACGTATCATTGTATAAATCGAGTGATGAAGCTTTAAGTCAGCGAGATTCAATGAGGCGAGTCGATCGTACTCGAGCGTCAACGAGACGGAATTACCCGAACTCAAGCGACGACGCTACGCCGATCAGATTCAAGAATCAACGGAACGATCAACCGAGCCCAAGGATACCAGAAAACAAAGCAAGGTGAGCGAAACGCCTCGACCAAAGCCAAAACAATTCGGCCAAGGCTGAATTACTTTGAGCTTGGCTAAAGTGCTTCGGCCAAGGCCGAACCATTTTGGCCTTGGCCGAAGTGATTCGGCTTTGAGGGTTGATCAAGTACTGAGCTAATTTGGAACCTAAGTTCCTCTCCCAGTTCGTTGAGGGATAATCAGATGTTACCATGGCAAGACTTTTCTCTTAAAAGGGGAGATGATTTAGTCAGGGATTGCATTGAGCGATTTCGTAATTTAACATTGCGATGTTGAGATAGGCCACTACCGATGTTACTTTAAACTTGTCGATACAACTTCTTAGGTCGCGTAGGGGCTGATATGGGTAGGGTCATGGCCCACACTCCTAATAGAGCAAGCCGAGATCATAGAGAAATCAGCAGAATGCTTCAACAAGTTTGATCCCAACACCAAGCGCAAAGGGGATAAGGGCAAACGGGGACAGTCCTCCTAGCCGAAAGCTAAAGAGGCTTTCGCCGTTGAGGTCAAAAAGCCCGACAACCGAAAGAAGGAGGCTAGGAAGAACGTTCAACTCACCTATTCCTTCAAAGATGAGCATGCGGTGGCCATTTTCTATGTCCTCAACAAAGGTAACCAGTTAAAGCTTCCAGAAGCTAGACACCGGGAGAAGATTGGAAAGACTGATGATCCCAATTACTCTCTCTATCACAAAATGTTGAGACACCTGACAAAGAATTGTTATATCCGCATGGATAAAATATAAAATTTTATTGACTTGGGAATCCTCAAGCTCCGAACTTAGGCTAACATGGTGACTCTTCATTTTGGGTTTATGTCGAAAATCCAAGCCCAAGATAGAGTCACCCACATTCTTGCTGTAAAAATAGAAGTGGTCAATCATGACCAACGAAATCGACAAAGCCAAGGCTTCGGTCTCTCTCACTACAATGAAGGGAGAAATGATGTGGGTTCACCCGACTACTTTCAAGATGAACATTGGTCAAATCAAAGGGTAAATGTAAGATGAAGTCCTGCATTGTCATCTCTGCAATCATAGGAGAGAAATCTCTACAAGTTTCTCCACTCATAGATTCAAAGGAAGAAAAATAATCATGACAGGATGAGATCTGATAAAAATTATTTAAAGAATTATGATCAGTTGAGACCCTCTAAGCAACTTGAGCTGACCAAGTAAAAAGAGACTCAGTTTGACAAAGCATTGCAATGCCCCTTGGCTGACTCCAAAGATCCATTCTGGTATAATATCATGGCCTAGTTAGCCCATATCTTGGCGCGTATAAACTTTTTCGAACTTCTATATTTGTCTAAGGATACGAGAGAGGCTTTGAGAGAGGCCTTACATGATAGCGAGGTGTTTCTCACCCATATGTCCAAACCTCCCAAAGATGAAGAATACAAGTAGTGATGTCAATGTCAACACCAAAAGCCTTGCATCACCTTCACTTTGGATGATATGCTTATCAAAGAGCATCATCACAAACGACCCCTATATTATACTGGCTATGTAGGGTCGGTGAAGGTCGAAAGGATTCACATAGACCTAGGTTCTACCTTGAGCATAATCTTGCGAAGGCTCCTTAGCTTCATGGGCATTCCCCTTTACAAGCTTTCAAAAACTACTATTACCATTTTTGGATTCAACTCTAGTAGTAGCCGATCACTCGAGAAAATCTGACTCAAATGTCAAATTGGTGACTTGAATTTTGAGGTTACTTGTTATGTCATTGATGACGAAACACCTTACAACCTGCTCCATGGACGATCCTACATCCATTCCAACATGATCGTCCCATCGACACTTCATCAATACTTCAAGTATGTTAATGAGCAAGGGGTTCTACAAAAGATTGATGCTGAAAAGCATCCCTTCAAGAAAGTGGAGAATTACTTTATCCACTCTCTCTTGTATGATGATAATCATACAATCAAAATTGCTCTTCACAATAATGACGACAGTTGTAACGAAATAGATAACAAACCAGATCCAAATAAGGATCCAATCTAGAGAATAGAGCCACTTGTAATTACCCTTGAAGAACTATGTACTACCCAGTTAGCCAAAAATCAGGGCGATTTGATCTTTAATGATAAAGTTTAGTTTACTTATGACTATTCTTTAGACTTTGAGTATGAAAGCTCAAGAGTCGAGGCTTTGTTGTCTAAGCTAGCTTTAGGATCAACTTTGTACATGCCTATGAATGAGTCCTTTTTGACTCATCAACAATTAGATGGCTCGGAAGATGCTACCTTCACGTTCAGGCTAAAGGAAGCGCATTTTTTGAGAGGTCAAGCCATGACCATATTTATTAAAATCAGATGATGAAGTTGAAGGAATATTAGTGTTTTCTCATTATAGCAAGCAGACTTGTTATATGATGGTAAAAATGGGGTACACCTTCACCCTAAAGCAAGGATTGAACTTTGATCAAGGATCGAGTGTTCTTCTAATCCCCTTCGTACCAGAAGGAGAGGCCATCAATTATTATAATTGAACTAAAAATGGACTTAGGTACATCTCCCTAGAGGCCTACTTACAAACAAGGCTTGCGTCTGAGGATTTTTTAGTGACTCTTCAAACATGTCTAGCTAGGATTTTGACATCAGCATTGGAGCTAGGTTTAGTGAATTCACGATTAACATAGTTTCTTATAGTTTAACCATGGATCTTGATGAAGCTGAAGTGTTTGAAGATCCTGAGCATGATCCCTAGGCGAAACATCTTGGAGTACAATGAGAATTACACATTGAAATCAGCGAACCACCCACCAAAGACAAAGTGATCCAAGTCAACATAGGTGATAAAGCCAATCCCCAACCCGTCTTCATCAGTGAGAGTTTATCACTCTTTAAAAAAGAAGAATGCAGAGCTCTCCTTCGTGAGTATATTGACATTTTTGCCTGGAGTTATGAAGACATGCCTAGCTTGGATCCCGATGTGGCCATACATTGCCTTAACATTGACCTCAACGTTAAGCTAGTCAATCAACAACAATGACGTTTTCGTCCCAAATTGATGGAACAAATTGAGAAAGAAATTCACAAACTCATCACAGGTTCATTCGTGAAGAGTAACATCTGAATTGGCCAGTCAACATCATTGTGGTAATGAAATGGAATGGTAAAATCTAGATCTGTATTGACTTTAGGGATCTTAATCTTGTTTGTCCAAAGGACGGGTTTCCCCTCCTTATCACGAATTTCATGGTTGACAATATATGTGGGTTTGAGAGGATTTTATTCATGGATAGTTTCTTTGGATACAACTGGATTAAGATGCATCCGAATGATCAGAAGCATACAGCTTTCAGGACACCCTTGGGAGTATTTTATTATACAGTAATGCCCTTTGGTCTGAAAAATACTAGAGCGACTTACCAACATGCGATGAACATAATTGTTTATAAGCATTTGTGCAAGATGGTGGAGTGCTAGGTCGATGACCTCACAATCAAGAGTTATCACGAGCAAGATCATGTTGATGACTTGAGGACAGTGTTCAAAATTATGAGAAACATCAACTCAAGATGAATCTGACAAAGTCCTTCTTGTGGATATCATCAGGCAAGTTCCTTGGATTTATAGTAACATCCAAAGGGATACACGTTGACCCTAAAAAAGTGAAAGGCATCCAAGAGATGCCACCTCTAAAAAATCTCAAAGAACTCAGAGGTTTGCAAGGGCATTTAGCCTACATCGGCAGGTTTATAGCTAACCTGTCTAAAAAATGTCAACTATTTTAAAGGTTGATGAAGAAGGGTGTTTCATTTGTTTAGGATGATGCTTATCGAAAAGCTTTTGATGAGATCAAGAACTATCTCACAAAGCCACGTGCCCTACCTGCATAGGTATCAGGTAATTCTTTTCTAATATATGTCAGAACTATGGATCACTCCCCATGAGCGCTTCTTGCTCAAAAGAATGATGATAATCATGAACAAGCTATATATTATCTCAGCCATACTATGATTGATGCCGAACATCACTACAATTTGGTCTAAAAAGGAATGTCTGGCGTTGGTCTTCACAATTCAGAAGATGTGACACTACCTAATAAATCAATCCATCCATGTCATCTCAAGAGTTAACCCTCTATGGATACTCTTAACAAAACTTGGATCCTTGAATTCGGGGTTAACCAAATGGGCAATATTGCTTTCACAATACAATATAACATCCGTGCAAACGAAAGCATTTAAAGGTCAGGCAATAGCCTATTTCTTGGCAAATCATCCCATCCCTAAGTTTTCTAAACTCTAAAAGATATTCCAAATGAGGTCTTTGAGTCAAATGTTGCCTCGGATTGCCAAGTGTGGCAACTCCACTTCGACGGTACAGCATGACACAACCACAAATGAGCAACTATCACAGGGGTGGGGTAGTGCTTATTGATCCCTGCTTCCATGTCCTTCCTCGGGCTTATTCACTGACTAAGACATACTCCAATAATGTAGCTGAGTACAACGCTATCATAATTGGTCTGCAACTTGCTCAAGATCTGGGTGTCAAGTATCTTGAACCCTATGGCAATTCTAAATTGATCGTTAATCAAGTCAAAGGAGAATATGAGGTCTGCCACAACAACCTCATAAATTACCATAAAGTAGCAACGAAGCTTGCTCATTCATTTGAAGGATTCTACATCAATTATGTAGCCAGCCTCGAAAATACTCATGCAGATGCTTTGGTGTCACTTGCAGCTATTCTCACCTTAACTCTTAAGTCTACCAAGTATATCACAGTAGCTAGCCACCAATTGTGCTCTACAAAACAAATTTTGAAAGCTAATGAATAGGGCTGTCCAATTGCACCTAAGGCCTAGGCCCAGCCCAGTGTCCAGACAGGACTCGATAGGGCCCAAGCTTGGCCTAGGCCCTTGTCCTAGAAATTCGGGCTGAGGCTCTAGGCCCAGGTCCGGGCCGCATCACCGGAGCCCACACCGGACTCAGCCCGACCTAGTTTCTAATTTGTGTGTGTGTGTGTGTGTGTGTGTGTGTGTGTGTGTGTGTGTGCGTGCGTGCGTGCGTGCGTGCGTGCGTGTTTTTGTGTGTTTCTCATGCCTTTCATATTTAAGTTGTATTCTATTTGTGTTCAAGTTGTTACTTGTCAGATTATTAACTTTATATAGGCCAGCTACATTATATTCCCATTAATTGATATTACAGAGTTGATGAAGCACAATATCCAAAAATTGCCAAAAAAAATGAAGAAAAAAATTGTATAGATCATGAGGAACTAGAATGGGGCTCTTATGCAAAGGGTGCTCTTTATGCTTTGCAAAATGGAGGACATCATCTTACTAAGGTGAGAAAGAGGTATGGTTTTCCACGGTGTATGTTTTATTTTTCATTTGAAGTAATCAGCAGTTTTAAATTATTTTCTTATTATGTTATTATTGTGAACTGTGTACATGGAACAATATAGGTGCTTAGGACAAGCTGGGCTAGTAGGCTTAGCTATACGTAATAAGTCCACGATCAAGCTTGAAACATCAAGTTTGGTCCATTATGAGATTGGACAAGATTACGATGGAAAATTAAATATTGTCACTTAGTCCATTGACTGAAGTAACCGAACACTTTAGAGATGTTTTTATTTTGGGGCTTCAAAGAAACAATAAAGTTTGACTTTTAATCTTGTACTTCCGTACCGTTTAGAAGAAAATAGTTAACCTAACGGAGGAGATGACCCATGATAGAACTCAATGGAAGAATTTGATTTATGTATCCTTATTTTCCATTTAGTTCTATTACGGGTCATCTCCTCCATTAAGTTAACTACAATCATATCCGAAATAAAAATTTTTACCCTAGAGACTGAATGGTTATGCAACATTCAGTATAGAGTGCTACACGTTTCTTTTGCATTTATCTTCCTACAATCAATTAGAAGTTAGTCGATTAGAAGTTAGAGTCGCTAAATTTTATACCTTTAAACTGCATTAGCAGTTCTAAGCTTCACTTACAAATAACAAACATATAGACCAGAACAGTCAAGCTCAAACTCTCATCTTGCATCTCAGTTAATTCTCGATACCTGCAAAATTTATCAGTAACTGTCATCCTTTAGTTACTCATTGACAATGTACCTAACCTAAGGTTTTTTTTAGTTCCAATTTTCTGAAACATTGATTTGACCTTTTATGTGAGGAATATTTGGGGTTAAATATTTCCTTGATTGATGCAAATGTTCATATCTTATATCATAAAGAAAAGTGTAACAGCGACAAGCTCAACAGTTTTCCTTATACCATAGTACACTTCTAAATACCAATAAGTGATACTTGTATATACCAAACTGGGATAACCTCCTTTTACAAGCGTAGCAAAACAATTTTGTTGGTCATTCTCTTTCTTTTTTAGTGACTTTGCATAACATAACTAAGTTAGTACCAATATATCTGATGGTTAAGTAGATTGGTTAGAGACCAACATCTTCAATAACATTTTTCTAGCACAAACTGATCTAGTTTTTTATACAACCTCTAGTTAAGTCTTGGTATTCCTGGTCAACTATATTTAATGAAGTATGGTTGGTAGGTTCGTCCATAATTGTCACATTATTTTCCCTCTTTGGAATATCTTCTATCTTAAGTGAGTAATAAGTAGATGTATCTACTTTTGGAAGAACCATAAGTTTACTTCTGTCTTGTAGAAGAAAATAACTTCTTCTAATTAGCATTTGTGTAATTGCTCTTGGATATAAGTAGCTGAGCAGGTGCAACGGAGGCCAATAAATGCACCAATTAGGGGAATCAATTAGATTACAATTATTGGTGTAAGGAGGACTGGCGGTAGTCCTAAGAGAACTTGATTGGCCAATTAAGAAGGATGTAATGGTTAACCTAATGGAGGGGATAGCCCTTAACGAAAGAACTAAATGGAAGAATTCTGACTCTAAAAATTTGGGATAAAGGCTTTTGGTTGTTATATATGAATAACCAAGTTAATGATTGATTACAATCTTTTGACAAATAGTGAGATTACAACTCCCAGTTAAATGTGATACTTTGAAGACTTTAAGATTATTTTTTGTATATGTTGATAGATTTGGCAGTCATACTCCTATAGTAACTCTCAAGTATGATTTGCAGGGAATAATTGGTTATATTTGTGGCTCTGCAGGACTTGACAGTTCAGGGCTTAGCTCTTCAGCAGCTGTGAGTCACTGATAATGTTTATCCTTTATTATTTTTAGTTCACACAAGGTTACTTCATGACCATATTTTAACTTCTGAATTTACAGGCTGGTATTGCCTACTTATTGGCTTTGGAATATGCAAATAACATAACAGTTTCTCCTGAAGAAAATATTGAGTTGGACAGGTAAGCATATATTGTCTCCATGAGTACGCGATGTTAACTTCTTTGTGTAATGTTCCACGTGGAATTAGTGTGTACACTAACTGCCATTATAAACGATTTCCAAGTATATCTGCAAAGCAACTAAATAATAAGATGCTTTATCTTTTGGCATTCTTTTCTTCTCTCCATTTAAGACTGTAGCCTTTTCCTGTCTCAGTTTCAAGGCAATCAAAGTATTACTTTGGTAAGAGTATTTGGATTGATTTCTCCTCAAGAATTATACAATCCAACTTTATTGTACAATGGAAGCATCAGACATCACATGTGTACTCTATAACTTACATAAAGCATGTACATGTAAAGTAATAGAATGTCAGGAATGTAAAACCTTTTCTTTCAGTAGTAGAATGTTAGAAATGTAAAACCTTTTCTAAGGTGAAATGTTGAAATGTTTAAAATGGATATTTAACTTGTCTTATCAAATTAGCATTTGGTTTTAGTAACCCTTCTGCTGTTTGTTTTTAATCAACTAGAAGATACAAGATTAATACTACATAAATATTTGTTGTTGTTGTTTTTGCCCTCCTATTTTTGAATTTTGTTGATAAAACAAAGCCTTATTCTTTTAATGTAGGACTTTACATACAATAAGTGATTGTGTCAATTTATTATTTCCTTAAAGCTATAATTTCTATAATATATAAAGAGACTTATTTGCTTAAAGTTTCTCATCTTTCTTGTGCATGTCTTACAAACTAATTTATCAAGTTTAGCTAGAACGCAAAGCTTCATCATGGATCCTATCAAATAAAGTCTGATCAGATTTGCAGCATGATAGCTGTTTTGTACTTGGATTGTGTATAAATGTTCACATCATCCCATTCTGCTAAATTTTCTGTAATGCAGGTTAATTGAAAATGGATATTTAGGTTTGAGAAATGGTATTTTGGATCAATCAGCAATCTTGCTTTCTAAATATGGTCATCTTACCATCATGAACTGCAAGGTAAGACAGCAACTTTGTGGAGAAAATTCAATATCATCAGGAAGTTTACTTGTTCTGACATATCCCTGCTGACACCACTTGCTAGAAATACACACAAAAGCACATGTACAAACAACTCGTGCACTAGTAACAACAAAAAGTAAACAAAAAAAAATTGTCACAAAAAAATGGTATGGAAATTACATCTGTTACTTGAGTTGACAATCATTTCTTCCAGCAATTTCTAATTTATTTGGTACGCATCTCTGCTTGAATGACCTATAACTGAACTCAAAGGCAAACACAATGAGCGGCCCAAAGTCTAAGGGCTTGTTTGGCAAACTAAAAATTGGACCAGGTTCAAACCTGGTCCAATTTTGAGAACATTTCTAATTGGGAAAACTGGGCCACAGCTGGTCCAAATTTTTCTTAGGCCAAAAAAGGGCCTTTAAACTGGTCCTAATTTGAACCCCCCCTCCCCCACCCAAACAGACACACACACACACACACACCCCGCGGGTTCAAAATAGGAACCAGTTTAGCATAGAACTAGGACGAGCCCTATCCCAGTTTTGTACATTTTGCCAAACAGTATTTGAAACAAGGTAATAGTAGTGTATTCTAAAATTCATCTGCAATATGAAATATATTAAGCTATAAGTTTGTTCAGCATGGATAGAAAGCATCAATAACTCAATTCTTATTCCTTCTTGTCCTTACTATCATATATATGGCTGATATATTTATCTAATTATATAAAGTCTTTTTTTCTTTATTTCTGTTTGATCATAGCATGTCAATCTATGTTTTTTGGTCTAAGACCCATATTCTGGTTTTGTTGAATAAATATTACGTGATTTTTTTTCTAACCAAGTATTTCGATTGATCAGATAAAAGAACATACTCTTATCTACTCCCCGAACCTGCATTCAAAGGGAGAGTCTATGTACAAAATTTTATTGGCATTCTCAGGGTTGAAGCATTCTTTGACAAGTAACCCTGGATATAACTGCCGAGTTTCTGAATGCCAAGAGGCTGCTCGAGTTCTTTTATGGTATTTTTACTATTCTATTTTTAATTAATACTACATTTTTTAATTGTGTATGGAGCATTCTATCAATCTAACCGGTCACATTTGCAAACCACAATCATATTTGAGTCACTTTTTTGTGTAAGAAAATAGTTAGTTGAAGTAATTGAACCTTTAAAAAAGGCTATAATTGACAAAGTGCTTCACACTGTAAAGCTAATCTGATTGTTACCAACAACAATTCTAAGATAAGTAAATTTCCTCTGAATCTAAGAGAGACTACTGCTTATATGACTCAGATTCTTACTTTTGCACTATTCTATTGATAAAATTTCTTCTAAAGTAATACCACCTGCATCACAAAATTTTTGTGAGCATTATATTATAATGTTGAATTTTCAATGTTGCTTCTCTCCATGGTATTTTTCTATGGTGAAACTAGATATAACATAACTCTTTCTCCCCTTTTCGTTTTGAAGTGCTTCAGGAAACGCAAAATCAGAGCCTATTCTTTCCGCAGGTATATGCGAAGTTATAAAGCACAGTTTTAATAACATTGAGTAATTTATAAACCGGTGCTAATCAAAATTTTCAATTTTATTGTAACAGTGAATTCAAGCTTTTATGAAGCGCACAGGGTAGGCTTTTGACCCTTTCTTGCTTTCCACCTTCACGAATTTCAAATTTCCAAAGCCCTAGATTGTGTTATTCTTTAATATATATCTGGACGCCGTTTCAGTGAGTGATTAATTTCCAATACTTATATATGAACGACATAATCTCTCTCATGCACACATTCTATTAATGCTAGCCCTATATTGAATTATATTGTAAGGACAGTCCTTACACAAAAAATAAGTCCTAACATTTCAATTTTGATGTATGAAAGCAAATGTCTCTTCAATGAGTGAATGATAGGTTTCCAATATTTATATATGAAAGAACTAATCTCTCTCATGCAAACGTTCTTAGTGCTAGCCCTATATTAGATTATTTTGTAAGGACAGTCCCTGCACAAATAAATGAATCCTAAAACTTCAATTTTGATATATGAAAGAAACTCCCTCCATCCCTGCCTCCCATTCGGGACATGTAAATAAAAAGATAAATGGTGTGATAGAGGATTGCCCAAAATAGCGCTTGCACCATGAGTTTCTGGAGGGAAATTTTCTTGTGTGTGTACATATATGTGATATGTTGTTTGTTTGTACATATGTATATGTAATATGTGCACATGCATTATACACATACTGTTGGACTTATTGAGCAATTTTTTTCATCTAATTATCATGTAAATTCATTGATGAACGGATCACTTGTTTACTTGTTTCACCTTGAGGTTAGTACAATGGTGTATTAATAATGTTTAGCACCAGAACTTCATGATCTGTTTATGTTTATCTAATATGCAAACCATCAGGTCACTTCATTCTCTATGTCTGTGACATGTAGAGAAGATATTTAAAGCATTTTCATAGTTACAAGCACTTCGGCTTTGACTTTGGAGTTTAGAAATATCCTGATTTCCTACCATAGCCTGAAAACGAATATGGTATATAATGATCTTTTTAAATTCAAATAACAATATAGTTTTCAAATTTACAGACTATGCTAATGTGAGTAACATCCAAAAGACTGTGACTTTATTTTTCCCTGAACGCATAAAATTTGGGGTCCCAAAACAAGCCATTTTCATAAGTTATAACCACGGAAATATCCCAACTCTAATTTTGATAATTTAACTATTTTCTACTTTTGGAATTGTACTCTTTGTTCACAGGGAAAACTTGGGTCAAATTTGGCCAGAAGAGCTGAACACTACTTCTCAGAAAATAAGCGGGTAATGGAAGGTACTATATATACATTTAAATTCAGGTCATGTTGCTTGCTTATAACTGGAAATTCCATTGATGTTTTCACACTAGAAGTTGAAAATGTGGAATGGTTATTGCTTATGTATTGTTAAAAGCTGGAGACTCATATTCCAACCCTTTTGTCTGGTTTGATGTACCTTACAAATTAAGGGTAGATTACAAAAATATGTACCATAATTTTCGTGTTTCTAATCCTTAATGGCAGTTGAAAAAATAAACTGCAAGATGTGAAAGGATACTGTTGGCCCCATCCTCCTGTACCCACCCCTCTCTCTTACAGCAATACCTGACATATATCATGGTTGAATTCTAGTTAATACACCTGTGTTTTGAATTTTACCAAGTTACAACAAAAAGATAATGAATTGCCTCCACATCGTATATTTGGATCCTGACTTTACAATTATGGGAAACAAGTGAGCATGCTATTATATAAAATTTTATATTTAACTTGGAGCTGTGAATATCATAAATGATGTCCAACAAATTCAAATCCTGTAGAAGTTGGAAAGTAAGAGGTAGGTTTGAAAATGGAAAGAAATTAAAGTGCTCTCTAAGATAAATTTATCCAATTTGAATAATACCACTGTCCCAAGATGACTTGTTGAGATCTATTTCTGTAAATTACTGATGACGAACTATAGTTCAACATATTTTTTTGACTCAGCATTTCGCTTTCTGGACATTTATCTCATAACAAATGCTGGTTATTTGATTTATGGTGCTTTCTCTACAATTTTAGGAATTCAAGCATGGGCGTCTGGAAATTTAGAAGAATTTGGAAAGCTGGTATCAGCTTCTGGTCTCAGTTCAATACAGAACTATGAGTGTGGTATTTCATCCTGACTAGATATGTACTTCATGATTTATATCTTTGCTTCTTTCCCTTTTCTTTTTATTTTTGAACGTTCTGCCATACTTTTTCCAGTTATATTGTTTTTCCCTCTGTTTCCACCCCCTCCTTTTCAGCTCTTCACTAACAATATCCCGCTCACTTTGATAGTTACTTTCCAATCGCTGTTACAAGTTTAGACATTTTATTGGTTAAGATTATTAGTTGTGAAAGAGTATCATGAAAGTCAAGATTGTGGAATGCAAATGAGGCGCTAACATGTAAAGAAGAGCAACGAGAAATCAATTTTAGTAATCTGATAGCAGTTATAAGTATCCCAAATATAAGTCATATCATTGAATCAATAACAATACAATGAGAACAACCAAAGTAGATTCACAGGGTCAATTCTATATTCGGATAGAAATACGGTAAAACATAGGTGGGAGAGGCTTAAAAAGTAAATTTCCAAAAAGAAATCCCACGTCGTCACTCTGGGAGAGACAAGAACACACCCAAAACCTAACACTGTGTTTGTGAGTTTACTAATGTAGGCGAAGGGAAAATAGGCGAAAAGTGAAAGAAAAGCGAGGGAAAATATAATAGCATGTTTGGGAGTTTAGTGAAGGGAATGGAGGGGTATCATTTATCAGCCGTTAGGTTCACATCATGATGCTTCAAAATCTTTCACCTCTGTTACATCCCAAATTGGGGGAGAATCAAATCATATAGATTGGAGGTTAATTGAGTTTAATTTCGTTAATTACTTCACCTCCCTTCCCTTCTATTACCTTTAAGGAAAACTCCCAAACGTGGTGAACTTTTTCGCTTCTCTTCCCCTCTCCTCCGCTCGGCTCCATCCAAACAGGTGTAAGCATTATAACGAAAGTAAAAGTTTGGTAAGTGTTATAACCAATTAAAGTTTGGAACCATAGTTAACCTAATAGTGTTTTGACAAAGTAAAGTTTGGAAATCATTGTTAAACTTTCTTTTAGTTATTAAACCTATGTATTAACTTTGCATGTTTTTCAGCACTTACATGCAGATGGTTCAAGAAAATTTGAAATAGAAACGTAGAATTACCAATTTAAAAGAGGAATATCCACTGTGATTGAAAACTTACTCTTTTTAAGTTCATAGCTTTGTGAACGCAGATTTTGTGTATAAGGTTAAACAAACATGGGTTTATCTTGAAACTCTTGAACTTTTTACAATTAAACCGCCCAACTTTATGTAAGTTCATGAACACAGTTTTATCCCCCACACCCACCTTCATACAGGGTTCTTTTTTAGTGAGTTGATATTGTTAGTCACAGGTTATCTACTGCAAATTTCAGATCAATTGAAACCAAAAGGAGAGAATTGAATGAAGGATGAGCAAATATTTTTTTTAATACATATTTTCTGCTATCATGATGCAGGATGTGAGCCAATGATACAACTGTACAAAATTCTTATAAAAGCTCCTGGGGTTTTTGGAGCAAGATTTAGCGGCGCAGGATTCAGAGGCTGTTGCCTTGCATTTGTGGATGCCAATCGTGCCGAAGAAGCAGCCTCTTTCGTCGAAGAAGAGTATCGGGAGGCTCAGCCTAAGCTGGCCAGTCAACTTGCAGGAGGCCGAGTTGTGTTAATCTGTGAAGCTGGAGACTCTGCTCATGTTGTGTAATTCATTGTTTCATTCAATTCATTTTATTGCGAACCATTATGCTTTGTTGTTGGACCCAGCCAATATTTGATAATATAAGACAAATTCCATTCGTTATCGCATCATCTTTCAATTAATTGGTCTTCTCCTTGAGCAATTAGATGGGAACCGAATTCCCTTAATCTCATGGTTTAGATTGTTATTTGATATGTCTACTTGATCGATGCTTAAAGAATATATTCAACATTTTTTTTATAAGTTGGTTAGTTATTCCCACTGCATAACGACTTGGAATCACGGACTAGAATAAAAAAGATTTTGTTGGAAAGTAGTAGAGGCCGAGGACAAACTAATATAGAGAAGCGGCCGTCGCCATCCACAAAAGAAACCACAAATCTTTTTATTCTCACTGGCACAAGGCATACAGCCCAGAAAAAGGGAGCCGGGTTTATTAATTGTATTCATTTATTAATAATTATAAATTAATAAGCTAAGAAGAAGATTTTGGGTGGGGCTCATCCAGAGAAGTACCCATTGTCTCTCTGCCTAGATGCATGCGAATGTCTTTAATTACCAACCTCACTTAATATAATATAATTACATATGATTCTAGCTAGGCGTATCTTTTCCTGTGTCCACACTCCACACAGCCAATTAGATTCGAATGGCATGATATTATTCACGTAAAGATAAAAGCCTTGTAAATTGGACATTGGCGTAGCATATTGGTGGTATATTTGTGTTGCTAGTTGGAATGCACAAGCACTGCACGTGGTCAAATATTTTAATTAATTAATTAATTTACTATAACATGGTTGCAAAAAAGTTTATAATTATCATAATATATT
>JBAKGM010000412.1:4144265-4156102 GCA_037177215.1 Asparagus racemosus | reverse complement strand
TGTTGCCGTCGAGGATGTTTCAGAACATCCTAGACGGCCATGCCTTCTAGGATGTCATCCTAGACGGCATGGCCGTCTAGGATGTGATGGTTAGATCCTAGACGGCCATGCCGTCGACGATACGTAAAGCATTACTGACGGATATGTGGCGCCGTCGGCAATGTGTATCCTAGACGGCCATGCCGTCTAGGATGCGACATCGTAGACGGATTTATCTCCGACGGCGCATCCTAGACGGCTCTCCGTCTAGGATGCGTATCGTAGACGGTTCTGGGTTGCATCCTAGACGGTTTTGGCCGTCTAGGATGCATTATTCTGCACTAGTGATATATGTATTTCTTGATGTTGAGGATCAGCACGTGTGCGGAAGCATCACCCGGATCTCCCAACTAGATCACCTCCATTTTTCTAGAGCAATTGATCACCTCGACAATAGGAAAACACTAAGAAAAGCAATGTTCGACAAAAGGGAAAAGTGACGAACTGCAGAAAAGTAAAATCAAGATACAAGATACGAGGATTTATACAGTTTGATAGTCATCCACGTCCACAAAAAGAGATGTGACTCTTCTTTATAGTAGTGATTATAAAGGTATAATCTTTCTTGTGTTTTTGAAAAGATCTTCACAAACCCTAGGTATAATCTTTCGTGTTTTTCTCTCTCTTTTACAATATGCAATTCTCTCTTGGCTTAATCACTAGCCTAACTTGAAAGATTTTTATTTATAGGATTGAACCCGAATACACTAAACATGACTTATAAGTCGAACAGCCAAAAAAATAAACAGAAAAACTCGAAGCAGTCCGAACAGTGGTTCGGGGCATTCCGATTGGCCGGTGCACCACCAAAGCCCCCGACGTGCTAGATCGATTAGCGCACTGCCCGCTTATTTGCTGTTTCTTTTCCTGCTCATTTTTTACTCTTCTAACGTTGAATTTCATAAGCTTGAATTCAGATTCGAAGATTTTAGACTAATGAAAATATGAATAAAGATTTTAGATGAACACAAACACGAACATCTCATTATTCATTTTCATCCAAACTGTAGTGACCAGTGTAGAGCTAAGAGTAACTTTGATATGGGTAGTTAGATCCCCATCGTATTCCAATTACATTCAAATTTCAAGACATATGTTTAAATGTCGTCACAACACCAAAAAATTCTTTGCAATCGCAAAATTCGTTAAAAGTATATAGGAGACTTATAGCTACAGTGACAGTGTTCCTAAAGCAGAAAGTTGAAATTAAGGAGGTTTGTTGTTCCAACAACTCCTAACTAAACTCACTTGTCCTATGTTTGTTCTACACACTAGGCGGTTTCCTCATCGATAGGGTAGCCTTCTGTACTTCCTAAGATTAGAAATGAATCTAGACTTCCGATTATATTGTAAATATTGATATCTTCATTCATGGAATCTCTTTAGTAGATAGAATCTTCGTCATATGCTTTATTCTCACAAACATAGGTTATAGCCTCTCTTTATGCTTGTTAATGGTTCTAGGTTATCAACTCTTTACGGCTGCTAAAGCAAAACACTTATCTCGAATCAGAACAGTGAACTAGTCAATCATTCTTTTTGTTTCATTCTAAAGGCCAAATTCAATGGCAAATAATTGGTCATCTAGCTATCTTTTCTACTATACGTATTGGAATATTATGCCTAGTTGGTAGCTTGAACCACAAATATTTGAGTTCCATGCCAAATTTGGAAAGAGAATCTCGTTGTTGAGTCACTAATTGGTGCCTTTGCATGAATTGTGCTGACGTTAAAGTGAAATTCTATGAGTCCTGTATCTTTATCCTTCAGCCTTAGTGCATAACCATTAAAAAGGAATCAGGGATCATATAATGATAATAATTAAAAACTTTTTTTTCTTTATCCAGAGAAGTAGATTTGAGAATTTTTTTTTCGGCGCAGAATTTTTGCATTAGGGCATCATGTGACGTTTTATACATTCTTGCATGGAATAGATAATGGTTTGTTAGGTTGACTTTGCATGCATATCATGAGTACGAAAGGAAAGTTTTCTCGGCACTTTGGCTGTTGGAAGATGCAAACTCGATAGAAAATGTTAAGTGGATCATAAGAGTTGTACCAATTGAATAGTGTTAATTATACATAAGAGTTATATTATTCTTGTACTGTTATACACAAAAAAGTATTTTCTAATAAATTGCAAAGAAAAATTATGAATTCTTAGACACAAATAAGTGGGGTCTATAGGAATTCATAATTTCTCGTTGCAATTTACAAGATGTCTCACTTTTTTGTGTAGTAGTAAAAGAGTAGTATGACTCTTGTGTACAGTTATTACTATTCCTAACTAAACTTAAAAAGTTATACTACTTTTGTACTATAAGATACAAACATGTAAGGTTCATACATACTTAGAATTTTTCAATGCAATTATTAAAGACTCCACATTATTGTATCTTATAGTATTATATCTTATAGTTTCGTAGTAATATAACCCTCATAGTCTAGTCGTTGCAATATCATGATTTTGATAGTTATATATTGCTTTCACTCTAACAAAGTTACATTATAAATTAGAAATATTATTAATAATTAAAAACTTGTTCATTTGGAATTCGTTGCAATCAATGAGAGGGGAAGAGAAGAAAAAAATACGATGTGGAAAAAATGAATAATGCAATGAAAGACAACTACTTAATTAGTATAATATACATAGATATAGATAGATTCCTTTTTTCATTCCTTGTTATGTGGAAGTTTAATAGTCAGAACGATAAGATGTATAGGTTGTTACTTGTGGGAATCCAATATTTCCAAAATGTTAAATTAGTTTTTCTGCTGAACACAGAAATCCACATAGAACCTATAAGAGCTTGTTTGGCAACTCACCCACAGAATTAAATAAGAGCACTAACTTTTGTGTTTAGTATTTGGCAAAATCTTGTACAAAATTGCACTTTTTTTTTTTCAATTCAAAAAAGAAGTTCTTCTCTAGGTTATCTTTGGATCACTCTCATCTTGGCTCAATCCTAAACCGGTTAAGACCTTAATAAGATTAGTGTAAAGTTGTCAAACACAAGGGTGTTATTCGTTCTGAATTGTTGATTTAGACTCAAACAATTGTCCATGAATCCAAATTCTTGGATTGGGACCCAGACTCTAATTTTATGGTTAGAGCCCCGGACTCTTGGATTGGATTTTGATTTTTTTTAATAGAATAGATTTTTGAATTTTTGTTTGGACTCTTGTACTTTTACTTTTGATTCATAGACTAAGTGTCGAATTCTCAGACTAAATTTTAGATTTGTGGATTTTTTGCATTAGGAGTTTCGAGTTAAATTACTATGTTAAATAATGACTATTAACAAAAAATGAACATTAATTTGAAAAATCACCTTCATTTTGATTAACAGTTGACAACAACAAAACCGAATACATCTTGTACTCCATTTAAACTAGTGTTCGGTTTTATAAAAAATAATTTATATATTTAAATATGAAAATATTAAATATATTATAAATTTTATATCAAACATTTGACATTAAATATTTGAATATATTAAAATTTTATGTATTGCATATATTTAATAGTTATGTATTTAATATATTTCTTATATAACATTTAAATAAAAATGAAATGTATGTAATATAATATTAAATATTTAATGCATTTATATAATTAATAAATGTTAAATAATAAACATATCTAATTTACCATTAGATATTAAATATATTAAGTGATTAAATAGTATTAAATATATTCCATTTTAAATAAATTCTTTAAATTTACAGAAGTTGATTACAAATATTTTAAAATTAAATACATTCAATGTTAATATATAAAGAATTTAAAAATATGGAATAATTTAAAACTAAAAATTTTTAATTTGAAATAATTAAATATTTAAATAAGTAAAGAGAAGAGGAGAGAGAAAACTCACAGAGTAAGATCACAATCCAACAATTTTAACTTAGACTTTTCCTTGAAAATTTCTCATTAAAAACTATAGAGTTAGAATAGAGTGTGGATTTTGAAATCCTAGTCCTAATAACAGCCCTAGACAGCCAATAACATCTTAAATTCGAATCCAAATCTTAGTCTTAAACCACATTAAATTCAAATCTAAATTGTAGTCCTAAACCGATAACTCCTCAAACTCAAATCTGAATCCTCATTCCAAACCAATATCACCTTAAAATTATATTCAACTAATAATATGAAACCAATAACACCCTAAATTGAAAGAGTCCGACTCTAAATCCACAATCCTCAACCAACGACCCCCCTTTACAGTCCCTTGTGTATATCTCCAAATCGAATGAATTCTTATTAGCACTTTGGTTGTGCGTTTCGAAATAAGGTAGATGTACTTCGGCACCAATCCACTGCCCACCTTTTCCTCTCATATAGAATTTTCCCTTTTTTGTATCCCATAAAATATGTTCCCTATTTCAGTCCCAAATATGGACTATTGATTGGTCAGTGGAAGTTAGTGTTGGAGATTGTAGATATTGTTCTAATAGTTTTGAGAACGCAGTGTTCAGTTAGTTACTACTGATATCAAGGCCAACTTATTTAGTACCTTGGTAAAATCTCCAACTTCACAATAATCGACAACCAACATTCATTGTAATCTATATATAAATGGTGGGCGTCTGGATTCACCTTAGGTTTCAAAATGCTTCAATCAATGTGCATTCTATTTGTGGTGAATTTGATAATGCACGAGACCTGTTTGATTTTATGCTTGTTAGAGATGTGGTTTCTTGAACTGCTTTGATTTCGGGGTTTATTCAAAGTGGGTTATCGGTGACTGGTGGAGCTGAATATTGTAATGATAATACTTGTTTCGATGTTGAAAAGATTGCTCTAAAGCTCACTAGAATGTTGAACTCTTGCAGTAAAGGATGCTCAACTTTCTAGGACGAGAATTGGTCTTCGAACGGGAACAAAAACATCTGATCACAGGTTAGCTTTTATTGTTTGAATTTATTTTCTCCAAGACTATCCTCCTCTAGCACACCAATTGCGTTATTATTCTTCAATTTTATATATGAGCTCTGAAATTGAAGATTATTAACTATGTTACAGAGCGCACAACTTGTAGTCTTATTATGCTTTCTTCTCTTTTAAATGATAAATAATTGTGTTTTCTGTTATATTACCCCTCATGACAATGGAATTGAGTTCAAAGCCATGATTTTATTGGAAGCTAAGTTTGCAGTACGTGCTTTGTCATAATGCACTAAGCTTGGACTTGTACAGTGCTAAATGCACTTTGCTTTTAGAAACTGAAATGACACAGCTGTTACTGCATTACATTCCCTTAACTGCCTAAAATTTTTGAGGGAAAATATACATGATTTTAGGCACATGCATTAAAGAAGAGAAAGGAAAACAAAAGGCAAACTTCTGCAAGTAGTGAAGCCTGGTCCATAAAGGAGGAAGAAAGCATCATGGGTCTTATCGAGCCTGCACTTTTTTGACACTGAATCTAAATAGATGATAACCTTACTATTAAACTTAAAACTTTATAGCATATCATCAGAGCCAGCCGCTTCCTGGTCGGTACCTTTCATCCATAAAAAGAGGATAATCAGTTTTCTCAAAAGTAATCAATGAATTTCGATATCCTAACAAAGTTTAAGCATCATGCTGGGGACAAATTATTTCAATGACACTTTTTAGTCATGCAAATGAAAGTCATCGAGGGAATATATTTGTTATATTCTCAGATGATCAGTGTAGTTTTGAAGATATTGACCTCAAATTAAGGATATAGGAGAAATTTGATTTGGCCCTTTGGTTTGGGACAATTAATAAAGTTCAACAGCCTTTATTCTAGAATTGAAGAATGCATCTAGAAAGGAATTTTACTTTTTGACTTCAATTTGGCCTTTGCTGACAAAGCGATTGATTGCTTGCCTAATCATGCTGTGAAATATGTCTTCTCACTATATTGTCGATATCTAATATCATGAACCTATACTTTATCAATGCTAATAGAATAACATGTCAAATGGGACTTTGAGTTCTGAATGTTGAGGGTTAATCTGATTTTGTTATTTTGATGGGTTAATAGCCGATAGACCCCTTTACTATTGCCCAATTGCAGATAGACCGCTATTATAGTTCCATTGTGGTAGAAAGACCCCCAAGTGAATTCTTTTTTACTCTTTTACCCTCAGAGAAAGAGAAATTTGTTTTTTGACAAATAGATATCTTGAGAGTAAAGAGTGAGTAAAAAAAAATTCACTCAGGGGCTCTATCCACGATGGGGCGATAGTACAAGGGGTCTATTCAGAACAATAGAACTACAGGGTGTCTGCCTGCAACTGGATGACAGTACAATGGATCAATCTGCAATTAACCCTATTTTGATTTTTGTTAAGGTTTTTACCTTCTACCACCACAACCATTCTCCCTCTGGCAATTGAAGTATACGGCAGCAACAGGCGGTCCAAGGTTGTAAAGTGCAGAAAAGTCCCTGGTATTGAAGTTTTGACGCCATCCAGGTGCGTATATAGTCTGTCGAACACTCTGCCTGAAGAGCACGAACACAAATCGATGAATCCCTGCTGTTGGCTGTGGACTTTCATAGGACACAATCTCATTTCCTAAAACAAAATGATCAAGTTTCAGTTTCAGATTTTATATTTATTAATTAAGGTACACAAATTTTGTGCTATTGTGACTTACCGAAACTCGTATTAGTTGTTTCAGGGATGTCTGTCACCAACCTACAAAGAATCATTTTAAGATTAGCTCTTATGCTTCCTGGCATGATGTACCTACCTGGTTTATAAATGATCATAGTAGAAAGATTTCGGATGTGTAATTTCCCATAAAGTTTGTTCACACCATAGTCTAACTAACAGAAACTTAACTTTTTGAGGATTTTTACATGTTCAATCCATAAAAAGAATTTGTAGGAACATCAAACTATAGAGAATATGGATGGATTAGAATTGTCGTTTTAGTACTTTTTGAGAAAAAGCTGTTATGATCCTTCACCTTGTAACTTAATAAGATATCAGAAACAATTATGCATTACCTTTGTTAACGAAACAACATAAGTAAATTCAACTGATAAGAATAGTAGGGTCTTGTGATGTCATGTCCAATGTTTCTCCTGTCTAACCTTTTGTTGAGGGGTAGATGATCTCGACAATTAATTATCCTTTAAGATTGGACAAACTTAAAGTACCTTGTGTAAAAGTACAATTCTCTTTTTAACTTATTCTTACTAATACTTTCTCTTATGGAACCATTTGCTGATCTGCAGGAATCTTTGTTGATTTGATAAAAGATATCAAGTGGATCAGATGGACAATGAGATGGGTGGAATCAGGGTGTTTGTTGATGCTGACATACAAAGAGGTAACAGTTGTTATATGCTAATGCTGATAAATAAGCTAGGGACATTTCATGCATCATCATCATCATAAATAACAAACAGAGTTAGGACTGACCAGTGCAAGTGCTCTCTTTTGGTCGGATTGCTCGGGCTAGGCGCATCAGGATCTATCATCACCTTTTGAAAAAGAAAAATACCGGCTAAACAATGCTTAAAATTTTGAAGACATCAACAGAATGAAAATTAGTCAATAAGCTTATCGTCTTATTCAATTCAATCAATTCAATAATTATCAGACACAAAAATTGTCATTCTTCTTTTTACGAATGTTGACCTTATTAATGCCTCATCATTGTAACATTTATTTGGTATATGCAGCGCCAATATGATGTACACATAAGTTTTTTGGAACTATTGGTCACTTCAACTTACTGTTGCTTTGTCATCACTTCTAATTTATAAGGTCCTCAGTTTTTTAAAGCGTTGTACGATGTAAATGCTTAATTTTTTTTCGCATTATCTAGATTCTCCACCTGATTGTTGTTTCAGATTATCCACATGAATATATACTTTGAATGAAGACGCTTTTTGGATTCCTAATCCAGTGGAAAGGATTTATAATGGTTTGACGAACATTAGACTCTAAGGACTAAGTTTGATGTGTTTTTATTGGAGAAAGAATTTTGGAGAAAGATCAGTAAGATATAGCCTTTTGTAGTGCATCAAGTGGATTTGTTTGATTCCTCTCCCATCACTGCCTTTTCCTCGTGTGCAAGTCAAAATCAAGAGTCACATCTTTGTGGTTTGATCCTTATGATTTATTCTTTATTGAAAAATGCCCATTCTGCTCCCTTGACTGGCACAGAAATTCTTTTTAGTGAATATATTGTGGGGGCAAAACTGACATTTTCTAGGAGAAGATTCCTCTACTCTTACTATAGCCAAGATAAATTTGTGAACAATTCAGTGCCATTTTTCTATTGCGAGGCAGTATTTCTTTGATATATAAGTTAGAAAGTCATAACTTCAATGTGATATTGTCTTATATATTGCAATGTTCATATGTATGTATATTTCATATGACAATACCAACCTATTAAACATGATTTTGTTTCATATGTCTATTCGAGCCCATGTTCTTTACTACATTTTACGCTCAATTACTGTTACCACTCTAACCCTCTTTTCAGAACAATAAGATCAGACATAGCAAATTCTATAATGAACTAACGTATAAGATTACTTCCCAAGTGCAAATTTCATCATTATGTAAAGTGCACTAACGACATTTAATATCTACTAAATAACATGATCAAACTATCATTACTCTAACTAAGAACAAGATATAACTTACAAGGGTATAAAGTGTTCTCATGTCACGCCCTCCAATTTCCACCCTTGGCTCATTCATGACCATTGATGGCTTGAGCTCAGAACCATTCGTAACTTCCTTATTGTTGTATATTATCCGTAGTGAAGCAGACTTGAGAAACGGATCCAAGACATCGCCGACAACATTTCCCACAACGAGAGGATCCCTTGACATCTTTAGTGATGCTAACACTTAACCAACTTTGAAGCTCGATGGAAAATGGGAGAGAATTGAGCTGCTATATATAGTGGTGGAGTATGAAGGTCTGGAAAACTTTGGAATCTACTTTTAGACAAGAGAGAATGATAAGCGTGACCATCAAAGGAAGTGTAATTGAACCTCTCCACCCTTTGAGTCCCCACAAAAGGCAGCGGATTTCATGCCACAGAGTTAGTGAATATAATCTTAGGTACGGACCTCGCCTCAATCTTATTATTCTCTTGAAATCTTCTAGGATATGGTGGAAAATGAGAAGCCTTTTGACCTGCCAGTCTTTCGAGCTTAGCACGGGGATGTCTCTCCGTTTTCTGCGTTGCTGCAAGAATCATGCAGTGGAGTAGGAGATTTTATTTGCTTACGTGAAGGCGATACAGCAAGCAATCACTCTTTAAGAGAGAAGGTTCTTGACTATTTATTTGGCCATGACATCAGAGCCATGAATGATATAATTGAAGAAGCATAATAGAGAGAGTGAATATTGTTTTATTTTTGTGAGCGCCACAAGGAATCAGGTACCTATGACTAGTATTGGATTATCACCCTAAGTAGTAGGGGAATGTATGTGAATGTCTAACATAGCAAAGCACAACATTATGAGGGAAAGAATAAGATTTAAGCTAATCTAAGAGGTGAATTGAACATTATGGTCTTGTTTATTTTCATGGAACATAACTCTTGAAGTGGAGATGATGGTTTTAGGCAAGATTTTAATGGCATTAATGAAATAAAATTGGGCAAATCCACAACATTCCTCCAAGAATTTCCGTCTATTCCCTCCGATATGCACATGGTTTCAGTATCATGAACAATTGAGCTTATATTACTAGTTCAAAGTTCAGGAGAAAAAAAATAAAAGCTATAACTTTTAGAGTTGGCAACAAGAATTAGCAAAGCAAGCTCCTGAGTGTTTAAATTCAACCTGATGTATCTTTTTCATGATTACTCTTATCGACAATTGGCTTGATATATTCGAGATTATTTTTATCGTATGTACCTTAATCGTCCTTGTTATTTCAGGTCCACATTCTTCTAACCATTCAGTTTCAGTCAACTGGGTGGTCTTAAGTCTTGGTTTACATATTTTTAATGGATAGTTCTCCATTATTATATCATCACTGATTAATGCTGAATCCTAGATTAATCATTCTACTTATTTTTTTCATTGCATTAATGTAGTTATATCATTTTACATTGATTTTACCTGCATACATATTTGATCACATATAGCCTAGAAAGAATCTATCTATTTTATTTTTCCTAGTCATAATTGCATTTGATATATCATCTATATGCTGATCCTTGATATATTAGTGGGGCTAGCATATCTAATCAAATTATGTGGGCGGAACCAAGGCTGATGCTTCAAAAGGAGTCCTCAACTGGAGAAGAATAAAAACCATTTTTATTTAAAATTTTTTAAATTGTTCTGAAATTAATTATGAGAAAAATATGGCCTCAAATTTCTTATAAAAGCTTCTAAACATGAGAAAACAAAAAAGAGATATGGCATCTTACATTTATACAATCTTTCGGTGCCCACTTGCCTTGCTGCAGTGCATGACTTAACAATATTTTCTGCTCATAAATCTTCTCACTCGACTCATTTCTATCACATGTTGAAATTGTCGAGGGTTGAAACTTCTAATTGTCGCGTATCTTCTCTTGGATTTTTCTATTATCCACCATCACAATAGACACCTGATGTCATAGTCAGTTATGTGATAGGTTTGTAAGTAACAGTAGGCGCCGTGCAATTAGAGTTCATATTTTTGTCTCAGTTTGAGTGACCGATGGATTTTATTTGATTCCATATCTAAAATGTTATATTATACATCTCTGTATCACCTCTAAAGGTGTTAGATTCCTTTCTTCCTCAGTTATGAAATTGTTAAAGAAAAGAGATTAAAACACAGTAGAGACTGATCTAAATAGGCTATAATGTAGCTTCTAGAAATATTCCAGGAAAGTTATGATGAGATTCTCTAAAATTAAAAAGGACCTCATTATAGAACGAATGCACCAATTATTTATTTATCTTAAAGGGCATTTAGCCATTTTTTTATAGATTTCCATGTTTTCTAAGCAACATCCTCAAACTAAATGCAGTGTAGGGGATTGATTCTCCAATGTAGCTGTCAAAGTTCAGTTCTGCTCAGCCTCAACCAACTAAGTCATGTAAAAGATTCAACTAATTTCACTACAATAAAATATACTGACTGCTTGTTGAGCTTCACAAATTACCAACTGGCGTATCAAACAATTAATGTTACTTTTAGAAAAAAGAGGTAAAAGGTGAGCATGCATGCAACTGGACACAAATTTTTGTTGTACACTGTGAAAAGTTTGTTACAAAGAGACAAATGAGTAAAGGAATGAGAATTATATTGAGCACATATCATCATTATATTATAATTTTGTGCATTTTAGAATAAAGGTTAAGATGATATGGACATTTTCAAATCGGCCATTGACAGCTAAAGGCATTAGAAGGTAAGTGAGGGTTGTTAAGTTATTCGACAGTTTTGATTTTATATTTTCTTCAACTGGTCTAGCATATATGGGTTAGGTGGAATTTTATCGATGGTTAAGTTTTTCACCCTTTTGGTTTGTTCTTCAGATGAATTGAGTCTAATGTGGGCCGTTTGGTCAATATATCAAGATGCAAAATGAGTAAAGGAATTAGCATATATCATAATTATAATAATGTGTGCATTTTATATATAGGTTAACATGATATGGACATTTCCAATTGGCCATTGACAGCTAGAGCCATTAGAAGGTAAGTGAAGGTGCTTAAGTTATTCGATGATTTTGGTTTTCTACTTAGTTGCATGGGTACGGGTACAGGTATTGCTACAAGTAAGGGACACGGAAAATTTGTAAAAGGTAGGGAACAGGGATACGGCTAT
>JBAKGM010000412.1:4086063-4109107 GCA_037177215.1 Asparagus racemosus | reverse complement strand
CTAAACTAATATAATTTAAATCTAAAGGAACAAATAATTTAAAATGACCATACTATCCCTAAGACATTAAATTTTTTACCATAGTGTTTATTTTTAACTTTTTGGTTAAAAATAACTTTCATTTTATTTGCCCCCTCTTCTTATTCCCCCATCTTCATTGCTAGGTTAACGTGCAAATCTAGTTTTTTCTTTCTTTTTTGAAATACTAAGCTTCTTTTATTTTCTGCTTATCCATGCTTGTAATATTTAAAACAATTGAAGCTTTTAAATTGGTTTTTGAAGATTAGTTTCCTCATCAAAACCCATCGAACCGAAGTCTAATATTTTGATTGGATTGGGTTTTTAAATTTTTTTCAACTAAGGGTATTTTAGTCATTGCATACTTAAAATTAATAATATTAGGGGGATTATTTGAAAGTACTAGAAAGATAAAGGGGGTTTTGTGATTATTTGAAAATACTAGAAAGATAAAGGGGGTTTTGTGACACGCCCATAGTTAAGGGGGGTTTAGTCATATTTCAAAAGTTGGGGGTTATCTACAACACCCTCAATTTTGAGAAAGGTTTTCTAAAGATAAAATAGCTGAGGGGTGTTTCCTGAGACAACCCCATAGTTGAGTGGGGTTTTCTAAAATTAACCCTTTAATTCATGTTAACCTCTGATGATCTTAATGATTGCAGGACAAGTAAAAAATAGTAAGATATCTTGTTTTACGACTAAATTCAAGGGAAAATGCTATTAGGGATTCAAGTCATACCTTCAGAGTGACATCAAGTGGGCAGAAGGGGTTTCCTCTCATCATGTACTACACGATGGCTAGCCTGGAAATAAGAATAGTGCTAAGGATAAGAATTTTTATTTATTATTTACTTATTTGCATAAAAAAGGTAAAACATAAAAGTTTCCTTACATCCTCAGCTGCACCAGCAGTCATATCTAAGAAGGAAGCATCCTTCAATCTGAAAATACGAGAACATTTATAATGTTACTAGAATACCATGCAAGAAAGGTCAATTGGGAAAGCTTGATTTGAAAGATAATTCCAGTGTTTGCCTCATATATGGCATAGCTTTTTAGAGTTAACTCAACTTAGGTGTTGCTGTTAAAGCAGTTTGATCTAGCCTATAGGAAAGAATTTGGATTTATGACATCATATGCAAGAAGCCTAACTATGTTCAACTCTTTAAAGATCCCCAACATATGCATCTGGTATTATAAGCCAGATCATCAAAGTGGCTGACGAAATTATACACCATTGGCTTTCTAGTTTAATCCTTTTTATTCGATAATAATGAAAATCGGACACAGCACGAAAGAAATACTAACTGGCCCAAATAAACAAACCTATCTACAAACCTGCTATTTTGAGCATCGAGCGCTTCTAATGTTCCATTTGGAGCGTCGTCTTTAACTTTTGCAAGTGGTGAAAAGAACTAATAGAGAACGAAAGCACTTAATGTCAGGAGAACAAACAATTCACAATGTAAGAATTTTTCATCTCACAATTACCTGATGCATTGATATAAACACTATTGAAATCCCCAGCATAAAGTTTGCAGTCAGAGGATGGCCAAATAATACAGCAGATGCTATCCCAGTAAAAATAGTCGCGACAGTTGATGAATATTTCTTCAAAATTGTATCTGTACATATCATTAAGGCAATCAACTATTTAGCTTTAGTTTTTTCAAAAAAAATAAGCAATCCCAACACATAATAGGATCACAACTTACCTGCATATTTGAAAAAGAATGAGGATAGTATGCCTTGTGCTGCATTATTCAATATGAGTAGCATTGTGGCCTTTGAGTGGCCTTGAAGGATATCAAAGCTGCTGGGCCCTGCACAATTCATAACACCGGGCAAGATATTTGAGCATCACAGCATGTATTTTGGAGCATGAACATGAATACGAATAATTCTAGGTAAAGAAGAGTAAAACACCAGTAAGTCAAAAAAAAATTTATATCTTTCAATTTTTTATTACATGAAGTTCCATACCGACTAAAAGAAGTTCATCGACTAGCGTGTTCACCTCTTTAAGGAACAATAACTATGCCTAACTAAAACCTACAACAAATAACTTCGTGGAAAAATATATGCACCAAAAAGAAACTAAGAAACAAAGGTCGATGAAGAAAGTCTTTCCTTGCCCAGACTCTGTGACTTAACAGGGGACAGGTGACAGACACGAGTTATTACAATTCAGATGTTGAGACACTGGAGTATACGAGTGTGGGTGGAGATATCAACTAAAAGATAAACAAACTTTTAGTAGAGGGACTGCTACTTCTTTTCCAACCAAGCTTACAAGTATCCCCTATAATTTGTTGCTGCAATAGTTATTACTGTCTGAAAACAATATTACTCGAAGCTTATTTTCCAAACATGGGGATGTGTATCAAGCATATTTAGATATGGAAGTGAACCCAATAATTTACAAACAGTTCGGTTATTATTAGTCCAGCTATTCAATCAAGTTCAATTTGATACCTTATTTAATGGTAAACAAGCAATTTTTAATATTCGATTCATAAACGAATAGAATTTACTGAAATGTATATTTGATTTGCTTGGTCATTAAATATTCATTTAAGTTTAATATTTATTAAATGGTAGATTAGAATTTTTCTTTAAATTTATTAGTTGACATAAACTTGAATAGAGAAGCAATTTAGAGGGAAAATTTAAAAATATAATGCTTTGGAGGATATATTTACAAATATATAAAATTAGAAGGGTGTATATGCAAAAATATCCAAGTAATAGAACGGCAAAAAAGATATGTCAGCTCCAAGGTTTGAACCCAGGACCTTCTATTTGGAAGCCAGGGTCCCCAGCTAAATGGGCTAACAAATATTCGGGAATATGTGCTCACTGAATATTCGATATTTTAATGAATCAAATCTGAACATCACTGTAATATTCCACTCAAATTCAAACTCAAAAATTTCAACTTCAACCAAATTCAAATACACTGATATTCAATTCGGTCATTTTCCACCACTAAGCATATTACATTTTTTCTTTTTTTTCTTTTTTAATTTGCTAAGCATATTACCTTGAGATGCAAAGAAATTGATCAAATCTTACCCACAGATTTTCAACCCATTTCAATTCTCTCACCGCCGAAGTCCTTGCCAACTCAACTATTTGCACGAAATAATTGTTATAACACCTTGAAGGCTAGTTGGCAGGTAGTCTAATCTATCACATCAATCATGCAATTTAACTCATTCATCTGCTGAGCAGCTCTCCAAGATTGTATAGGTCTTGAAAACTGACCAGACTTAAAAGATGAGAAGCTAAGATTTGCTAAAGAGAATCACATCCCTCATTGAGGCTAGAAGCCAAATGACTAAACAGAAACATAAGCCTAATCAACAGAAAGCATCCACTTTCATGTAGAAAGTTGAGGAATTCTCGATTTTTATTTTAGATTTCTCTAGATTTTTTAGTTATCTTTTGTTTTTACTTTTTACATTCATTTAACAAGACTCTTAAATTGCCACTAGAGCTCTTAAAACCTAAGTCGTATCCTGCTGCTTTGTTATACTTTCCGCTTTCGAAACACAGCCATGCATTTATCACCAAACATAACTGAAGGACAAATTTTCTTGCAAATCTAATGAGGCGATTCTAGAGACAACTTCCCTGACTTTGTTAACAGAGATTTTCCAACAACCAAAAGTTAGCAAAAATAATGAATCAGATCTAGATAGTATACCTTTAAATATCGCAATTCCAACAATGGCAAGAAAGTTGAATATGGCACCATAGCCGTATAGAAATAGGTTCTGCAAATATTATAACAGAAATTAGAAAGTTCAAAAGCATACAAGCAAGGAAACTTTCATTAACAAAAGTCATTTAACTTGATTGGCAAATCAAGAATATTCTTGCAGTAGAGGGTATGTCTATCGGTCATATTTCTTGAAGTCTTAAATAGCAATTGCACTAAGGGTCAAAGGGTCACCTGAAGGTAAATACTTGTATCAAACTGGCTTTTCAGCGCATATTCATTGTAGACCGACGCCATTGATGGCACTGTTACCTGAAAATTATACATCAAAAGGTAAATACACATAGCATGTGAACAATAGAAGAAATGGAAACACAAGTGGTTGTTTATTTCAACTTATAAGCAAATTCATATACTACAGTTTCACCTTTAATACAATTCCAGTTTTCATTTCCAATCAGAAAGGAATCAATGAATTTCTTCCCAGAAAAAGTCAAAACCTTTCAACAAGGTTTACTGATAGAGCATCTATTCACTTGAATAATGCCAACTATTGAATTTCTTAAAACATATCAAAAGGAAATTTAGCAGTTATTTCAGATTGTAATGCGAGAACCAAATGGGAGGCAAATATATGTTACATAATAGCAAATATAATAAAATATCAAAGACTAGCAAAAAAATAATAAATGATCAAAGCTATTTTGATAATCATGAAGTTAATCAGCAGATAAAACTTGTGCAAAAATCAAGGGCAAAAACAATGAGGTTTTCAAGTTAAAAGGATTAAGCTTGCTGCTAAACATGCTGAAGTTCTCATAGAAACGAAGTTACAGCAAACGCCAACTAACAACAGGCTTTTGGAAAATTCAAGACCCTGTAACAACCATTCTAATATTTCAACCACGGATGGCCTCTGAGCTAGAGGAAGGACAATTGGGAACATGGATCCCCAGATGCGTTACCAAGTTCTCCTTACCTGCTGCACCTCTTGTCAAAGTTCTCTTTATGGTGCTTTGTTTTGCAAAACCAGTTATAGGACTTTGTTCTGGACGTTTGATAAACACTAAATAGATCGACTTGATTTCCCCTTGACAATTAAGTTCAACCCCTCTCTCCTAAGATTTTCTGTGGAGAGAATAACACAGTGGCCGATCACCTAAGCCTGTCCTAACAAAAGACTTTCTTCAAGAAAACAGATCAATGGCCACCATTGGAAGATGGTTCCTCTCCTCAGTGACATCCACCTATTCACCATCGTAACTTAATATTATCTTCTTGTTGACCACTAAAAACACCTGCACCACGACCTAAATCTCTTTTCTTATCTCTTGCCCACCTCTTTTCAAAACTGACCTTTCAATTTAATTTACGAGCCAGCCAGATGTAAAATTTGTAAAAGATCACACATGACATAAAGCTAAGCTATTGCTCAAGAAGTCTCCCTTGTGTATATATGGTGTACTCGGGAGTATCTTGAAGCTATTTGTTACCTCCAAGAACCAATGATATTTGTGCTTATTGGGTATCTTTTATTCGTTTCTATTTTCTCTAGCTAAAATTGCACACCATCTGCTTCAGAAAGATTGCCTCAGCGTACCATGGCATGTCTATGGTGATTCATTACTTTGCCCACATTATTTTCTGTTTTTTCCTCTTACATTGTTGTTCGTCATACTTTAAAATCATCAGTTCATGTGGAATATGATTTCAGATTTCAGACTTGTAGCTACACTAGTGAGTTTATTCTTCATGTTGCCTTATCATCTTTCATGTTCCTCATTGCGCAGGCTCTGTGACTTGTGGGTATGGTATGGGCCAACGTTCTAACGTGGTCTTGTCTGTCAATTTCCTTTCACTAGCTTACACTAGCTCATATTTGGGGACTGAACTTTCCTATTGTGTCCTACAGATGCCACCTATGTAACTTGCCTTTTGGAAGTTCTCTCAACCCCATCCGCTTTCTAGCTTAATAAAACTATTAAATATCCAGTTCACTGCTGGTTTATCTCAAAAAAGAGAGCTCCTCCAGAAAAGCATTCACAAACCAGTTTGTGAACACAATTTATACATTCTAGATTTTAACGGGTAATGGAACAAGAATGAAGCAGTACATTTAAGGAGACTGCTTCAGCTCACCCACAAATTGTTTAGTCGAGTACTGATGACACACAAAAAACCATCATCATTATCTCTGTCAAAATTTTCCAACTACATCTCGGTGCTGAAAGTACTATTTCGCAGGGAAGGTATTCAATTTTGATGGAAATTTTGATAACTTACCTTAGTTAGAGGCCTACGGCTAGCTTCCCTTTTTCTTCTTCTTTTTTATATCTCCATCCTCTCTAACTGGATTCAACTCTGCTACATTAGGAAGATAAACAACAAACTACATCATGATCCTCAACCAACTCTTCTATCTAATAATGATCAGTATCACGAGTGCCTCTTTCTTTGTAACTCCTTCAAGTCTAATAGTCCTCACCATCGCCATAACTCATTGGTTCCTCCATCAATATCATTAACTCGTAACTCCTTGGAATCACATCATTCTCTATTCAGCCTTCCTCTGATTCATACTGGTGAATCAAGAGAAAGTGAGATCCTACCAATGATTAAAAGTAAGGCTTCTCTGAAGGGAGAAAATAAATCTTTGATTTCCCAAATTACTCTTACTTAAAAATAAATTTTAATATATGGAGCAGCAGAGGATAACTCTGCATTTACCATAGTGACCCAATAAAAGATTTTATACAAAAATTAAATAAAGAAATCAGTTCCATGTAACAAACTTACAAATATCAATGTGTAGAAGTAAGCAATCGTTGCAACCGGAAGATCAAGTGCAGTAGTACCCCCTGGTTGTGATCGTAGTTGATTAACACTGATCCCAATAAGCAAGAGGGCAAGAGCTTCCCACTGTCCATCAACAAAAGAGCACAGAATAATTAGAACACAGTAGCAGAGAATCAGAATATCATTTCGTCGTCATCTGAGCCTTCTCCCATCAAAATGGGTAGGCTATAGAGAGATAAACTATATGGTGAAGATTCTATAGAAGTTTGTTATGAAATTAAATGTATGTGAACATGATGTTAAGAGGGGAGGGGCGGAGTTGGGGAGGTTACAATGCTAACCATTCTAAAATTATGTCTGTTAACATTTTTTAGTAAGTGAGGGGAAGGATTGGGAGGGTTAAAAAAGAAGCAAATTTCCTCACTTTCTTAACCCTCCTAAAGTGGACGGATTGGGAGAGAAGGGGTTGGATTTTAAGTGAATTGGTCCCTTCTCTTCCTAGTTTCTACTCTAAACAAACACAAATTAGTTCCATCACTCCCCCTATCTCTCCATCCCTTAGTTGTCTATCCAAATACAATTAGTTACATATCACTCTCTTCCTCTCCTTTCCCTTCCCATTGGGTTTAGTTCAATCATCCCCCTCCCCTACCCTCTTCTCTATCCAAACTGACCATATAAGTTTGCAAGAATCCAGGTCAAGGACCATACGATGGTCCTCAGATCACCTGGCAGGTCAATTTGGCCTGTAGGCAATCTACCTTACCTTACTTTACCTTACTGATATATCTACAAAGTCTGTACATTTAAAGTCCATGTCACTAGACTGAAACTTCGAAGTTGTGGTGAAGGTTGAGCTTCATAATTTTATATTCTAACATGCCCCGCAGTTTGAGCGTCCTTTTTTATGGGCAGAAAACTAGACTCACGCAGTAGTATCTATTTTTTTTAAATCTGCTTCAACTTTGGGCCTCTAGTATTTGAACCCTGTTTGCTCTGACACCATCTTAAAGTCTTTACCACTATATCAGTTACCTGAAGTTGTGGTGGGGGCCGAGGGTTATTGTCTTATATTCTAACAATATACAACACAAACCAAAGAGCAAATGCTAAATCTCTCCAAAAGAAGTGAAAATTCTAGGGGGAAGGGGAAACAAGATAAATTTTCTCTTGGGATTCATCTCTGAAGCATGACGTAGGCCAAAGAGCAAAAGGAGCACATTTGTAAGAGAATTAGACTCAGAAATATATAAATCTGCATCCCAAAGAAACTTTTTGCATATTATGCATAATTTATCCTTCATAAGAATGTCTCTTAATTTAATATCCCTCAAGAATGCATATCAACAAGTTTATGTGTTTTGACTCTTTGACAGCTAGAATTATCAACAGAATAAGAGTTACCCCAAAGCGTAAACATACCTGAATTATGGAAAAGCGCCTTCTCATGATCATCTTTAAAAGGACAGCAATAACCAAAACCTGCAAATGCATGCAGAATAAATAAAATAAGAGTTAAATATCTCTTAGAAAAGGGATGAAAAGCAAAAGGCATATTTAAAATTGAAGCATGAGGTGAGGAGTGGGGCAACAAGTAAATGGCAAAGAGAATCTAAGCAAACAATATAAAGAAGGTTCATGCCAACTTCAAAAGGCTCACAGAAGAAATCCTCTAACAGCTGTCTATAACGAAACAAGTACTTAAAAGTTAAAATAACAAGCCATCTCACAAAATTTCAACATGCATGTAACCAGAAAATAACTGAACGATGTGTACAGAGATGTTAGAAGGTAACACAAACTTTTCTTGATACCATAAGATGCAGCTACTGCTCCACCAAAGATGTATAGAACAGAACGACATGTACAGAGATGTTAGAAGGTAACACAAACTATTTTTGATATCATAAGATGCAGCTACTGCTCGTATAGAAACATAGGAAAACTAAAACAGAATGTGATATATGTGATACAGTTTTATGTAGGGAAGATTTCTGAACCCCCCCCCCCCCCCGGGGGGCAAAAAACCAAAACCAAAAAACCGAAAAACAAAAAAAAGGTTGTTTTTGAGATAACCTCCTTCAATTGTAATTCCACAAAATCCCCAACTTTTAGGAGTTGTAAAATGAGGAATGACTATATTTGTTAAATTTCACATAGACACAAAAAGTGGGATTTAGGAAGTTTTCACACATATAGGAGCCTTGGAAGTTCTAGAGGAAGGTTTTCATTGAGAGTACTGTCCATGGAAGATTGATGCAGGACAATCGTGGACCCTCCATGTAATGCGATTAGGATTTATTAGAATCTTTGTTTTTTTTTTTTGGTAGGATTTTATTTGATTCCATGTAATCTTTTATTTTAGTTAGGATTTCTTTAGGATTTGATTTTGAAATCTCTTTCTATTTTAGCGAGGATTTTATTTGATTGTATCTTTTAGTTTTGTTAGGTTTTGATTTGATTAGGATTTTTATTTACTTTCTTAAGTGTTTAGTTGTTTTCTTTTTCTATAAATAAGAGATGTAATGCTCCATGAGGAATGGTCATTGATGAATAAAAACTTGAGTTTGATATTGAGCATGTGAATTGCTTATTGGCATGTAAAGTGCTATGAGGGTGTGAAGCCCAGGTATGAAGCCTATTTTTAGGGTGTAAATCCCCTAGGTGTGAAGCCTAGTACCTATCAAAATCCTTTTTCAATTATCTTTCTTGATTTCCACAACTCATCTCCCCTCCAAAAAAAACCCCCAAAAAAATTGTCACTGTTAGCGAGTTAACTGTAGCGATATAACTATTCACAGCAAATAGTAAAACCGATTATTGTTCGTGAGTGGAATAGTAACACCGGTTACTGTTTATCATAGAATTTATCCCCATTATGCCAAGTCGTCGACGATTCCTCGACTCCAGTTCGAAGCCCTCACGCCGCTCCCCATCAAAGATGTTTTGCAAAGACAATGGCAAAAAGAGTCAAAACCTCTCTTATTTGGTTAATCTGGCATGGTTAAATGAAGCTAATGATCATCAGGAAAACATGAGATGATGAATGACAACAAAGTAAAATTTGAACTGTGTATACAAAGGAAGCTCCAATGATTATATTCGAGAGATGAATGACATGTGTCCTCCAGATTCCCACAAATATACAAGCTCCTAAAAAGATGAAATGTCTCTCGAATTTACATGACATCCTTACTACACCATCGTAATGAGGAAAACATGTTTTCTTCTTAAAAGCCCATCTAATGATTTAAGAACAAAACATTTGCATTTATCTTTGATTACGCAGTTAAATGTGTTTGCTTGGACTCAAGGATATTCTAGAACATCTGAGAAGAAAAAGGGTCACTTGCCATGTTAGAAAAACGGAAGAGATCAATGACAAGTTAGCGTGCACTAGGGAACATGTGAACTAGGGAACATGTGATCAGGAGCTAGATGTGGAAATTTCCAAAATACAGAAAAATGTACATAGTAGGATGTTGGGCACAGAACTAGTTTATAATAGGAAAGAGCATTATAACATATTGGAGAGAATATGCCAAGAGAATTATGTTTAGAACAATACAGTTCAATTAGAAATGTTTGATTATACTAAACCTAGAAGTCAGGGACAGGTCCAGCTAAACATCTTCTCAATCGTAATACATAATCTCAAAAACCGGCATTTCACAAATAAGTATGATAGTTTGATGCAGGACGATCGTGGACCGTCGGTTTGTTGAAATTAGAATTTATTAAGATCTTTTTTTGTTTTGGAAATATTTGATGCAATCCTTGATTTAGGAAGGATTTCCTTAGGATTTGATGTTAGGATATTTAGGATCTTTAAGATTTTATTTTGGTAGATATTTTATTTTGTTACCCTTTAGTTAGAATTTGATTAGGATTTTTATTTGTTTCCTTAACTATTTAGATGCTTTCTTTTTTTATAAATAAGAGATGTAATTCTCCATGAGGAATAGACTATGATAAATGAAAAGAAAATTTCTTAAGATGTGAAATCTTTGTTAGCATGTGAAATGCTAAAATTATGAAATGTGAAGTGTGGGATGTGATGCCTTTGGGTGTGAGGCACTTTTTTTATCCTAGCCCTCAAATTACAATATCGTTCCATCAAATCCTCTCCTCAAAGAATTCCCACTGTCAGAAATCATCAAACAAGCCACCACACATCTCGACCTCTCACGCCTCTTCATCAACTAGATTCGACCATGTCTGAACATCGACGAGCCCCGGTGAGCTCTCGTGATCCAATAGAGTATCGTCATCACTGGATCTCCTTCGATCGACCCTCAATAAGTTATGACCTCTCTCTGTCAAGACCTTACAACACAGCTCTAGAGAGTTATAGAAGACTTAAAAATCACCCGCTCCTCCTTTTAGATCCCAATCAAATTCGATTACCCGCCAAAATTCACAATATCAAAAAATTCATACTTTCCGATCGGATCCGGATTGGTGTTGACATTCAAGAGCTGTCTACTTTCGGATCGGAGCACCCGCCCTGATCCTCATCACCGTTCATCTTGCAATCCAAATTATCTTACTAAAATTAGACTACTAGTAATGCACTCTGATAAACGCTCGGACTATTTAAGATATATATGAGAACGTATGTCGCACGAAAACTATTGCCTAAAACACACAGACATAGATAGCAACTTCCATAGAATGGAAACTAGAACTTGATGTAAACTTCTCGATACTTGATACTAGAAATCTGAAATCCTTGAAACCTTTTTAACAGAATGCAATGCCAAATACAATTATGTGACCATAGGGAGCATGAAGAGGATACTTGCCTCCAACAGCAAAATCTTCCTATTATTGTCATTTAATAATATACAATCCTACAACATAACTGCAATAACACTGTTTTATACTAGCCACTAACCACAAAATTAAATCTTGAGAAGAAATTATTTGAAGGTAATAGCATACTTTAGAAAGAACTTTATCCAAAATAAACCAGAAACTGGATGGACCGTCTTTGTACCATTCAACACTAAACTAATGATTCATAACTTCGGCCAGAGTTGATGGTGGATGGACCGTCTTTGTACCATTCAACACTAAACTAATAATTCATAACTTCGGCCAGAGTTGATGCTACATACCATTATACTCAAGATATTCACTTTAGAAGAATCCGAATTTAAAAGAAAAACTTAACTTGTATATATTTTCATAATACTATTAATCAGGGGAAAGAATATAAAAGATAAAAACACTCAGGATACATATGAATAGTAATACCTTTAGGTTGCTCAACATTTTCACAGTTGCAGGATTGAAGTATAACTGCACAGCAAAAGAAGAGCAAGAACATAAACACTCAAACTACTATGTTATTTCTAAATCAATCTTCGATCTGATTTAGCATAATGCTCTTTATTATTATATAAAAAGTTAAGATTTAAATCAAGGGCATGACTTTGAACTTTTTATGCTAAGAATATATACCTGCATGATAAACTTTAAATAGTTGTTGACGGCATATAGAAGAGCAGGAACTGCAAGAAGAACGTTATTTCGAGCAGCCTACAAACGAATAGTATATTTTAATTACTGCATCTGAAGAATAGCAATAGACATCTTCCTAAAACTTTAAATAAGTTCTGGGCATGTAAAATATACTAGACATAAAGCTGTAAAATAAAAACACGAAAACATGCCGCAAGCTCGAAAACATTCAAGAATAGTTGCTCTAAGAATGCCATATCAAATATACAAAACAAAAGTGAAACTTTTTAAATCAGAATATTCTGAAGATTATATTGCCGACTTGACAATATATCAGAGAATCAAGTTCAAAGATGCGAAACAAAAGATAAGAACTCAAAATCTAAAACATTTATCAACTTGCATCAAGGTTTTCCAATTGAGATATTCTCACTCTTAAGTAATTTGAACCTGTCTTCTGAAACCCAAGCTGTCAATTTTATGTATTTGAGCTTCTTATAGTAATAAAAACTGTGTCAAGTAACGGACTTGGCCTAACATTGTTATTGTATAATGATTATCAATTACTGTATAATCATCATCAAATTCCCTCATACAAATAAGGCCGATACAGAAGCAGAAGGCTCTAAGAAGATTGACAAAACTTTACCGCGGATATGAACCAGATATGCACCACAATTCCATGCTTCCACAATATATGCAGATAAAGAGGGCAGTAAAACAAGAATGTGACAGCAGGGATAGAAGAAAGAAGAAAGGATTGAATGTGAAGTTGTGAACTGCACGACCTTATTGAATTGAACTCTGATGGCAGATCAAAAAGACACAAAAGCAATGAAAATATTGCTTTGCTTGGACAAGTTGGAGTAAAAGATGGCCAAATAAGTTACATCTTTGTGCACACATCCTCAGAGTAAAATATACTGATATCTCCAGACGAAAATGAATCTTCAAAGCCTCCAATAGAATTTAAAAACTTAAGAGTGCACATACCTCCAAAAAAAGAAAGAATGAACCAAAAAGAAAGGAAACCACAAAACAATACATACAAACTTGACTATCATAATCAAATTGCTCCTAAAAATTAAAATTCTGACAACTACAAACTGAAATATTTATTTGTTTATTCGTATTATTAAAATTACTAATGTGACTGTTACTATTATTTAATTTAAGGCGAAGTGTACAGTAATACCTAAACCCCAAAACCTGTTTCAGTCTATTTCTTGCATGTCCCGTCAACAGCTTCTAGCTAAGGATAGTAGCTTTTCAGGAAACTTTACCAGAAAATTGATACTACCATCAATTGAAATTTGACCAAATGCAACTTCAAAAATCCAGTATATCAATGGAGAAAATTTTCAGGTTTCTTTCGCATTTGACGTTGTAATATGTTCTGGCTAAGATACATTATAGAAATATCATGTACTAGGCATGGAGGCTGGTTGCCATGAGTTATGTGCGTTTGGACTCCAGCACATAGGCCTTTATTAATAAAAAATTTATATCCAAAGCAAAGAAATACTTGGTAAGATTGTTTGAATATATTAATTAATAGTTGTTGAACAACTTTACTACCTGTGTCAGTGTAGAAACTGAAAGAAGAGGTTTCTCTCCAACCTTTTGCCGTCTAGCCTGTCAAGACACAGCAGAGGAAAGGCTGAAAATCTGACAAATGAATAGAGTGTGAAATACGCAAAAACCTTACTTCATGATGGATCTGCTGAAATTGAGAACTACATTGACCATACTCAAGTGAAGAAGATCTAGTTCTTACTATTAGAATGCATATTCACTCATTGATTCAAAAACCAACTGTGTTTGAAAAGATTATCTAGGCTTCTACAATGATTAGTATAGATGCCAAATCGTTACGAATCGACTACTAAAACAGTTGTGATTTGTAGGCACAAATACAAGCGCCATTCCCTGACACAAAGGTGTGTCACAGATGGCAATCAAACAAGATAAGGACAAGGCTAGACATGTTTTTCTTTGCAAATTCAAATGCTTGATATTCAGCTTGTGCAATCATAAGTCTTATACTTCAGAATGCTAGTTTGGATCAATAGAGGAGCCAACATATTCATTTAAACTGTATTTCCAATGAGTATATGAAAATATTTATGTAGCCAACTAAAAGAATTAAGGTTTTTATTCTAGCTTCTGTATCACACGTACTCGCACACACTCGCGCGCACACATGCAAGCGTGCGTGTACACAAATATATATTTACATATTACATTGAAGAACCTTTAACTGAGCACAGAAATTAACAAAAGAAATTAAAAGGTGGTTTTCATTTTTCTTTTACCATAAAACTACACACATCGGAACCTGGACAAGATGCATACCATATACACATGGACACACATCATCCGATTGCAGATAGACATGCCTCTATGTTCAAGGAACAAGTGTCCAACATATTGCAATTTTCTTAGTGCAAACAACAACTGAAAAAGGCAATATTCTTTCCGTAATTTTCTGTACTTGTGCAGCCTATGAAATTAAGTCCATACTTTCCTGCTTGTCTATCATATGCGAAAATTAAGAAGCGCATGCTAGTATCTGAATTCAAAGGATGTACTCTGTCTTACTCTATATCCGTAGGCATTGAGGTATAGTTCAGCATGTGAGATTAAATCACATTCTTTATTGACTAAAATGTGTGTTCCCTCATTTTTTGCTTTAAATGATACTATTCTATTCCTGAACTTCGTGGCAAATCTTTCTAGTTTTGAAAGACATTCCTTACAAATACAGTTTAGAAGAACATCAACAGGTAAATGCAAAAGTGTATGCAACTAGGTAGAATAAGAAACTAAAAGCCGAAGATGAGACTAGCATGAACAAAGTTGATCCTAAATTTCTAGGGTATATTAAGCAGCTAGATAAGAAAAAACAATAAAATGGTAAAGTTCTTTCTTAAGATTCGTAACATTCTGTTCATTCTTTAAATATAAATAAGCACCCGCTGACTATAATAAGTATTCATAGAATTAAATCCATTCCAACTGAAACCAAATAATCTTGTTGAAAGTGATCTTATTAGAAATACATGGAATGAAATTTAATTTCAATGGTGTGTCAGACACTTCCAATCTTTAGACTCCTTGAAACTCCACACTGACAAAGCCCATCCTCTATTGCGGCTTTGCACTTTCAATAGGAACAATATACCATGTTTTCTGGAGTAGAATTTTATTACTTTATTGAACCATAGCGCCTTACTAGTCATTTTCTTCCATAGTGCGTAACATATCAGGCTTATTTACATGATTCCAAGTAAACAAAGTATAAGGAATGTCAAAGGACCCTGCCACCACCAAAAATCTAAAAATCCAAAGTTGTGGTGAGAGGTAAAATTTATAATTCTAACATGCCCCTGCAAGTTGAGCGCCATTTTTTATGGGTTGAACCTGGATTCATGCAATGGTATTAATTTTTAAAATCCACGTTAAATTCTTGGACAGTAGGATTCGAACCTTGGTCACTCCCTTACCATGTCAAGGGTCCCTATCACTACACCAAAACTCCAAAGTTGTGGTGAGGATTGAGAGTTATAATTTTATTATCTAACAAGGATCTTTTCTTAGTTTGCGTATATACAAGATATCTGTCTAGTAATGTTGAGGTTGGATACTAGAACTTTAAAGGTTTGGCCACATTGTTTGTTGACCACTAATACAACAGGAAGAATTTAAGGGGCACAAAAAGAGAAAGGGTAGGTAATTAGATATGCATCAAAAAATATTGATGCCAGCAAATAGCAATGAAATTGGAAGTAATAGCATCAGAATCCGGAACAAACCTGGAACAATAGCATGACTATGGCAAAAAGAACCTTCGCAGCTTCTGTCAAGAAATTAACACCAATGGGACTGAACTTGAATTTCCCATCAACCTTAGACATGTAAACTAGAATAGGCTGCAGAAAAGTGAAAACCTTTAAAGAATTTCACCTCATAAGGCAGAAAGTAATAGCAAAAGAGGCAGTACATTTTGTGCATTTGTAGTAAGTCCGCAACACTATGTTTCTGATTGTTTCATTGTTGCCCTATAATTTGCTTGAGGCATTTATGGTATTTGAGACTAAACGTATCAAACCCAGTTTATTTTCAAAATATGACTCCACTGTACTTGTACCACATGGACAAAAAATTTATAGACATAACTCTAATTTTTTGGTTGACATAACTCTAATTTTTTGTTTGATTCACATAGTTGAAATATAACTACAATAGAAAGGTATTTTATGTGCTCCTACTAGAGACTTGTCATTGCATTAGCATGTTATTAAATTGACATATTACACAATTGACTGTTAATAACTAACTTAAACTGGTTTAATATCTAAGATAGTAAGATCCAAGCTCAGTTAGTCAAGCTTGAGTAATGGGCTCAACAAAGTCCAGCTATGCTCAAGCTTGTTCATTTATTACCGAGCTTAAATTTTTTTTTGAACTTGGTTCACTCAGATTATATAATGAGCTTGAGCCAAGCCTAGATCTTCCTTTTTCTCCCATTAGTACCCCTAGATAGACAAATAAAAATCAAAAAGGCATATTTAAGTGAACCAAGTCAGCCTGAATGTTAGGATCCATTAAGTCTCACAATGACTGCAGAGGCAATTGTGATATATAAGAGATTCGGGTTCCCTCCCTACAACAGCTAGCTTTTAGGAGTGAGTTATCCTAGTTCTCTTACAAATGGTATTAGAGCTTGCAAGCAGAACAGTGTGGGTAGTGATGATCTCATTGCAATGTTTGCTCGGGAATAGTCTACTGCAAAGTCAAATGCTGAAATCCGGATTGCGGTGTTTGGGACTAGTGAAGCGGGCCCGTGCATACACCAACAATGCGACATGGTAGTACGGTAAGATCCATTTCGTCCTAGATTGACTAAAACAGAAGTTAATTTTGGAAAGAGATTTAGGTTCCCTTCCTCTAACAACTATCCTTGAGGCCGAGTTCTTCTAGACCACTTACACTAAATTATACCCCGCAATCATAAATATGATAAAGCTTACACCACATGATATCAAGTTAGCGTGCATTACATATGATTTTTTAGAATTACCTGAAGCCCAACCAAGATGCAGTCTCCTACAACCAAAAGGAAGTTCAAAGCCCGATACTTCTTCGATATCTTGCTTCTGTGCCTGTCATATGCCTTCGAGACGGACCTGGGGCTCGGCGCCAGCAATTTAGAACGGCAGACGCTGCATTCTACCATCCCGTTCTTATTAGGCATCTCTAATCACAGGCCTTTGCCCCGTGAACGATTATACCCAAACTTCTGAAATTTCCACGGACAAAATCAACGCTAGCTCCAAAACAATCTTAGCTCAAAGGAAGCACCTTTGACCTAAAACTGCTGTTTTTAATCAAAATAATAACCAAAGCATTCAACAATTTTCAAACAAAAACGAAACAGAAAGGGAAATCGATTCTCCTCCTCAAACTAATAGCAAGAGATCTAATCAACAAAAACAAAAGAGAGAAATCGAAGCTTAACCTAAAATTTCTCAGATCTAGATCATAGATCTCGAGCCAAAACTGGATCCAATTTCCCTCCAGATTCCTTCACTGGCCGACGACGAGATCTCAAATTCTCAAAATAGGACAGCTGAAGCCATTCGAAGAATTAAAGAATTCTTTTTTTCCGAGATCTAGACGCCGAAAATAGAAAGGAAATGATGAGAAATATATATATATAGAGAGAGAGAGGACAATGAGTTTATAAATAGCTAAATTTTAAAGCGTTTCCTTTGCTTAAGTTTTACATCATAACAACAACAATCATCTTTTCGTGCGAACTTTTTTTTAATTCCCCGCCCTCCCATTTTCTTATGCCTTTAACGATCGAAGTAGGAGACGGAACGCGCTCGTAGAGAAATACCGGTATTGCCCCCAGACTCCAGAGCTGTGCTTGACGGTGCTCTGAGTGAGGTTGAGTGTAATTTAGTTTGGTCAAAGAGAGTATAAATGTAATTCGAGTGGCTCATGTTAGTCCCACGGCGCACACCGAATTCCTCCACGTGGCCGAGTTGAAGATTTTTGTACAGAGTGGACTAATGTTATTACATTTAATCTTTGTTGGTTGTTGGGTTTTTCCACCCGTAAACCATCTTAAAAATAGGTAATCCAATAGTAACTACTTTTGAATTTTAATTTATAGATAAATTATTTTTTAAGCTAGTTTATATTCCGATCAACAATCTCTCATTTAAATCTTCACTAAAAACACAAGAAATAATCTTTAAATTTTGAATAGGAGGTAGTTGATTATAGTGATTTATGTATAAGGGGTTGTTTGGTTACTTTCCTTCACTTTTTGATGTTTCCCTCACTTTATTGGAATAGTATTTTTTATGTTTGTTTCGTAAAGAAACATGGGTCATAATTATTTTCCATAGCTTTCCTTAGTTTGGTTCAAATTAAAAAGACAAGAAAATAGTTGATGTGTGACTTGATTCTCATTTTCTCCCATAATCAGCTTCAAAATGTCTGAAAATTTTTTAAGGAAAATGTCTACTTGGCGCCTCATTTTCCCTCACTTTCTTATTTTTATTTTACAAACCAAACACTTGATTGTGAAGAAAAATAATAAAAAAATCCCTTGTCAGTTTTCTTTCCTTCACTTTCTGTGTTTTTTGGACCAAACGAACATCCCCTAAATTGAAATTCAAATGTGCTTCTCGTGGATTTACCCTACTTTTATGGTGGTTTCAATGAAATACCCTATAAGTGGGATAGAGATCCTATACATTCTTGATTGTAAAGCATCTCTACAATTCATCAATCAAAATTTCTAACTCAGTGGGCGCAATTCAGTAGGTCACATGGCAAAACAGTACTTTTGGTTGTTGGTGTTCTTGTTATGTGCTCCAAAGGCGAATTTCCTATAAACACTCTTCTAATTCAGTGTACCCTATGAATGAATGGTATTAATTATCTAAATAATATGAAGATACTTTTAATTGTCATACTCACTAAGATAAGTCACTAGTATTAATACACCTAACTCATTGAAAACATTCTTTACAATCATAAGGATTTGGGGCACAAATTTCTAAATATGAAGATTCCAGGGTCTAATTTAAGATTTGGAGGACAAGCTGTTACTATCGAACTAAAAGAAGGGGATGGAGGAGGAGAGGAACTCGAGCAATAAAAATTCCAAAACAAAACAATATGTGAGCGCTTCGATAGCAACCTATCAGAAACATAAATGCCACAAATTTACAACTTTTTCCATCAAGCTGTATTTAATGTCCTATACAGTGTGGGGAAAAAAAAAAACTTTACATCAGCTCAATGCTAAATACTTGAGCAAACCTTTTTATTAGAAAAATCAATTTTGATAATACCCGAGAACATTTTTTTTACATCTTCGTAAGTCCCCGGGAAAAGAATTCAATTTTTGGTGGGACCCGACGGCATCACTTAACCTTGGTCATGGAGGGGGAAAGTTGTGCCTTATCAGAGCTTGAGCCCATCATCCTCCCGACGCTGTCCTGCAACCTCCCTGCGACGAATATTACAATCAGAAGATAGCATAGTTTAATTAGGGTTCGCTGTGGATAGAACCCTGCCATATCCATGTTTTGAAATTTGAACTTACTACCCGTCTGGTTTTTGTTGTTGCTGATAGACCACCCCCTGAGTGAAATATTTTGACTCTTTTCACCCTCAAGGGTCTATTTGTCAAAAAACAATTCTCTTTCTTTGAAGGTAAGAGTGAAAAATAATTTTACTCAATGTCTACAACAATAAAACCAGAGGGATAGCTTGTTCAAAATACCAATACTACAAGGGATCTATCTTCAGGCGCTTATAACAAAAAACATTGATCGAAAAAACACAAAGCTCATGAGCCATTAAGAGATCTTTGACAACTGGAAAGTAAATGAAACATGGACCAAATTCGGACGGTGCCCCACTTTCTATTGTGTTTCTTGTTTAGCAATTGGAAAGTGTTCGTACAAGTAAATGAAAAGTGAGGGTGTTGCATCAACTGTTTAACCCCCTTTTCACTTTCTTAACATTCTCGAGAAAGTAAATGTAAAATGAATTAAGAGAAAAGAGAGGTTAACATTTTATTCTCTCCACCGGTGGTACCCACTTTCCCCTAACCACTTCTCCTAATAATCAAACAGTTTATACGGAAAAGGTGAAGGGCACATCAATTTCGACCTCGATTTTCTACCTTTTCACCTTCTATCATCTAACCAGGACCAAATAGAGAGTAACCAGAAAGTATTTCTCTTCTCTACCTGTCATTTGGTATTCGAAACGCCCTAATGAAACAACTATTGGAAAGCTGAAACTAAGCTGAAACTGAAATATGATAGCGAGACAAACTGGTGAAGGACTAGCAGAATGGAAGCTAGGGTCAAGAAACTTACATGGGAAAAGGATAAATAAAGCAAACAAGTTGCAACTATAGTGTACACACCAAAAAAAAAAATTTTTTTTGAGTTTACCTCGTAAACTAGTGAATTTCTTTTCCACTGGAGGAGGTTTCTTGCCAATGACGCGCATCTCTGTCGTATCAGTTGTTCTCAGCGAAGAATCAAAAAGCTAAACAGAAACCAACAAAAACCATGATTATATAAGGTTGAACTAATTTTCCTAACCTTATAACATAATTGCAATTTTCTGCTTTCTTTCTTCCTGAAATGCAAACCACAACCATAGAAGATTTAACCAAAATTGTTAACCTTATCTGCAGTTGTGGTTGCCGTCAACTTTTCTCTTCTTCTGGCTTGAATTTGCCTCACACATTCAGAAATTAAGACATGAAACTTTGGAGGAGCTTTGTTTGAAGAATTAAGGCCTGCCTTCTTCAAGGCTTGTGAAATCTGCTTCTGATTCTTCTGATAGTGCCCAGGGCAGAAAGAGGGCACTGTTGATCTGAGGATTGGCTTCCCACATTTAGGCTGTGAACTGTGCAGTACCAACAAATCAAAATTAACTGAAAAACAGCATGAATAAACAGTATAGCAAACAGTTGTTGCATAAGGGAACAGATGACTGTATCCCTACTGATTCTTAAACACATGTTTTCAGCGCAAATAGAAGACGAAGAATAGGAGAAGAATGCCTACTGCACAAGTTCTCTATATGATGCCCGAGAAATTAGAGTTAATATTGGCCACGCTTGTGATGTCGGAGAGACTAACTATAATTTTAGACACCTCCATGGGGAAATGTGCATGCTAAAACATAGAAAACACAACACAACAGCTACCAGAAGAAGGTGTAATAAATTTGCAACTGCATCAAGACGTTTATGTAATGAAGTTGCAATTCAATGCATACATGCAAGTTCTATTTAGTACATGCTATTGTATACTAGGATAGCCTCTTTGAGCAAATATAGCATTAAAAATAAAGCACCAGTCTAACCTAAATGATAGGATCAAACAATTTTGGTCTTAGCAATAGCAGGGCAGAGAAATAATCATCAATCTTTGTTTTCGGAAAAACACCTAACCAATAAAAACAGAAATGCGTTTGTCACAGTGGTGATTGGTGGAAAGAAGTTGGCGGGTAGCGCTGTGGGATGGACAAAGGCTTTCGTGGATTTTTTTTTTCCTCCCTTCATCTTGGGTTTCTCATGCAAACTTGAAAACGTCATTCTTGCAGTTGTTTTAAAAGAGGGAAAAAGGAAAGGTGAGGAAGCATAAGACCCAAACTGAACCTGCTGCCTAGCTTTAGAAGATGGCAGGCAAATAGCAAATAGTATGAACCAAAGAGCATCAATAAGCCATAAAGTTACCTGTTGAGACTAAGAAGTTTTTATATGATAATCTAAAGCCACAAACAGTAGGGTGTCATACAGACTAAAGCAGGATTGTATATATATACTGAACAGAGTGATAATTAAGGAGTAAAATGTGTCAAAAATAGTATTAACAGATAACGTGACACACTGATATCAAGAGATTGTATTAAATAAACAAACTTATTAATGAGTGTATGTCTCTATGACACGTAAGATAACTAACTTATACAGTAAGGTTTTAAATTATTAAGCAAATTAGGGGGGAGAAAGAAAAAAAATGTTATTGATTTTAGCATAAAAAGGTAACACAAGATAACAAACAAACTAGAAAATGAACTCGAGCTAACCAAAGACCGCTATTCACTGAGAAGAAAGTGACTATTATGAAGCATAGGCAAGACCATTGCTCATTAGGAAATATTTCAAACATAAAGCAAGAACAAGGAACTTTTTTAAAAAACTTATACGAATAAATTCTTGGTTGCTTATATTTCATAGACAAGTCCACTGAAGCCTTCATTCAATGAGGTATCAGTATGATGCCTTGAAGAGGACTCGAACCTCCACGCTCTTTAGCACGAGATAAATCTCGCGTGGCTACCCTTTCACCATCAAGGCATCTTGAGTGTGACATGTATATATCTATGCTAGTTAGTAGGTTTATTTGAAAGTTGCAAAAACTACACGATCACGTGAGATACAGTATTAAACAGGAATATCGAAAATGTTAACATGATAAATATTTGTCCGTGTTATGATTAAAAAAACATATCATAATGGGACATCGTGTTCCCTAAATTAATAAAGAATGTGTTCCATTTGAGTGCCATTGGACAGCTGCATGCCTCTGAAAATAAGTTTGCTTATGGGGCAACTACTCTTGAAGTAAAATGATCTGCATATTAAAAACATCTGAATCACTTGAATAGATAAAATTTACTATTTGATTTCTTTGAAAGGTTAAATTTACGGTTTAGTTTTTCAAATATCTCAAGTGTTAGTTGGATGAGAGCAGCATATTATTTTGTTGGGCAGCAATTCTAAAAGTGCTATATTTAAATGATAACAATTGTCAAAGAACAGCTGTCATGAGCCACAAAAGAATGAACGGAATACATCTTTAAGGGTTATTTGCACTTAAATACCCCTAAGTTACTCTATTTTAATTTTGGTGGGTTTGAGGGGGGGGGGGGGGGGGGGGGGGGGGGAGGGGGGGGGGGGGGGGGGGGGGGGGGGGGGGGAGG
>JBAKGM010000412.1:4054085-4065248 GCA_037177215.1 Asparagus racemosus | reverse complement strand
CCCCCCCCCCCCCCCCCCCCCCCCCCCCCCCCCCCCCCCCCCCCCCCCCCCCCCCCCCCCCCCCCCCCCCCCGCACAAATTTCCTTTCCCTGATCTCTTTGTCGCCACATCAGAGAACCGATGGCCTCTCGCCATTTGAGCGAGGGGTGGCACCGCCTTAACATGGTTATAAACGATAGAAAAAAAATCATCATAAAAAAAATTAGTGAGAAGGAAACTGGCAGATCATCATCTAAACCCAATACAATGGATCATTCCCTTTATCCAATTAGATATATGATAATGATGATGATGAACAAGCTTGATTTTATAACGGGTATACATATTAATATTTTATATAAAAAAAAGGGGGGCGGGGAGGTTTCCGGCAAGGACGTTGCCGCCGGCTGCCCTAGTCACAGGCGAGTCCCCACCGTCTTGTTGTTACCTTTTGGCGACCAAGGAGAGGGCTAAGGCCCCAACGTTGAGCCTAAAAAAAGAAAGAAAAACTAACCTAGATCCGGTGACGGTCTCACCGCCGGCCACTCCTTGTCGTCGCCCTACGGCTATAGAGAGAGAGAGAGAGAGAGAGAGAGAGAGATGCTCGGTCCAGCCCAAAAAAAAGAGGAAAAAGAAAAAGAGACAGAAGAAGAAGAGAAGGGGATCGGAGGGAGAAGAGAATGAGGAGAGAGAAAAAGAAAACTAAAATAAAATAATAAAATTTCTTTGGGACCTCTGAAAGTTTATAAGTTTGTAAATAGGTCCAGTATATATATTAGAAACGAAAAATTTAACTTAAACCCTATTGCGATGTTAATTTGCTAAGAGGCCCGGGGATAGAATTAAACCATATACAGATAAGGATATTTTACATAGGGACCCCTGTCATTTTCTCTAATTGCACATAAGTCCAATTTGAAAGGTAAAAGATAACTTTTAGGCTTGATTAATTCTCTATAACCCCCTGTCTTACTATAATTTTGCTAAGAGGTCCAAAAGTTAATAAAGGAGAGTTATAAAATTATGCTAGATTACTAAAATTAATAATAAGCCTATGCAAACCTTGTTTATGATGCAAACCTTGTTTATGATGCAAACCTTGTTTATGAGTTTGATTTCTATTTGATAATGTTTGGCACTATTTAGGCTTAGATTATACAGTGATTAACCTATAACATATGCTTGTGTTGAATTAATATTAGTTTTATATCTTTATATTATAGGATCTGGTTGATATCAAGGGGAGTAATATTTTGAGGAAGTCGTATCCACTAGAGGTGAGTTCATTTCTCACTAGTATTTTAAAATATGAAATTGTATGAGTGCTATATTTAATTGATTTTGTGCTCGTAAATTAAACGATGAACCATTTTCATGTATAAAAAAGTTAAATGTGAAGTATTCTGTTTCTTTTGTGACCTAACCTGTAATACGATGTTGATTTCGTACAAAATATTAAGAATAAAATTTGAATTCATACAAAATATGATAAGTGGTTTAGGTTTCATGCAAGCTCAAATGATTGTGGATATTGCTTTATTTGAAAGCTTTTGAAGAAAAGAAGTATTTTGAACTTGTTTCAACAGTTTAATGGATTCAAAGATTTTTCAGGACTTAGTATCTGATAAAAATAGAGAAAAGTAAAATCCGTGAACTGTTTTAACTAAGATGATGAGTTATACACTCGTCCATTTGATTCGAAATTGTTTGGCAAATTCTGATAAGTGATGTATTTCTGATTTGACAAGTGATTCTTGATGTTTTCAAACCCTCAAAAAGTCCACTATGGAGTGATTTTGCCTGCCATATGGTGAATGCACCTTTATTTGGCCCCTCTGTATTGGCCCTTATGTATTGGCCCCTCTGTATTGACCCCTCTGTATTGACCCTTCTAAAATATATTCTGGCCCCTTTGTATTTGGCCAGTAACTTATGGCAGTGATAGGTGCATTTGATTCCCAGGAATTATCTGTTCTATGATGCATTTTACGCATTTTCATGTTACTGGGCTATAATTCATAGCCTTAGTGTGACCTATGAGCTGATTCTTGCATTACACAAATGACTCATCGAGATTTAAGATTTTGACAGTTGACTGTGAAAATTGAGAAAATAACAATCCTCTAGTTTTGTACAAATTTAATAGTCCATTTTATTTCTTAAGTATTTACGTTGATTTAAAAAGGGTCATATTTTGAAATATATTACAGTATATTCAGTTGGCACATAAGAAAGAAAATATAAGCTGTTGCATTCTTTCTTGAAGATAACAATAATATGTTATTTGGATCGTAAATTGCTATTTTGAAATTATGGTGCAAAACTTATAATACGCAATTTCTAGAAAATATTATTTTTAAAATTTTGTAGGTATCTAGGAACTCTAGTGCGAAATGTTCTCACTAAGCCTTAGCTCACCCCGTGGTTTTAATATTTTTCAGATCGGGCGTAGCTACATAATAGCCGAACTTTTGGTTACGGCGCATTGCTGAGAGGCGTTGTATGGGAAGCTTCCTGTTTGGTGTTACATATAATCAATAATGTGCTTTAATTTTGTATAATGCTCGTTACAATGAGCTCGTGGGTTGTAAGTATCGACTACATATATAGTTGCTCTGAACTTCTATCATCAATAGGTTTATATATATGTTGAGATGACCTATGTGATATGGAGTGCCAGGCTTGACTTGTGCACGGGACACATCTAGTGCATGGGTCGCTGCTGTAGCGTAACCTGTGTTTATGAATTTCTACTGCTATTTCGGGGCGTGACAGATAGATATACGGCCCATTGAGATTTCTTGTGAAAATAACCCTTCTTACCTCAAACCCCAGCATGAGAAAGCTTTTCCATATCAAGGTCCAGTTCCTTCTCTTCCTGCTGCATTTCTTCTGCTGTTTCTGTAATAACCAATACTTACTACTTCTCTTGTTCATATGAAATAGTTTATTTTGAATAAAATAATGAACGTGTGTGTTTTGCAATAAATATTTTTAAATATATATTTTTGCATTGATGTGGCAAATATAAAAGTTGGAGGGGGTTTATGCAAAATATAATAATATGTCTATCCACGAGCATGAGGAGGCACCTGCCTCTCGTGCAAGAGATGAAGAGCGACGCTAGTCCCATTCCCTCTTATCCCATTTTCCATCCCCAATATCTCTCTGCTCCATAACCTGCAACAAAAGCAAAGTAAAAAAAAACAGAAAGAAGAAAGAGCAGGATAGCAACTGCTGCAGGAAGCAAACAGGAAAAGAAAATAAAGGAGGAGGGATAAAAGTGTATATCTGAGCTTAAATAGTACTTTGATCACGTACTCTGTCTATACTTTCCTTGTATCTAGGTTGAGGTATCCATCCTGTTTGATGTAAATCCTGCAACTGTGCTTGTCATGACCATAAGCTTTGACCTTACTTAATCCATCTAATCCAAGCAGATATCGCGGCTGTACTAGTTACGGTAGCCGACATATCTTCAGCAGTAAGAACATTTCAGACTTCAGTTCGAGCATCTGTACGATCCCTCGCATTCCCAATGCCTTACGCTGATCTCAGTTTTCTTGCTAGTTTCAGTTAAGTGACACCAAACTAAATTGTAGCCCAGGTTTCAGTTTGATTTTATACAGAATAAGGTTTGGTTAAATGATTCAGGACGTGTACTACAGCAAAACAGCTAAATTGTAGTTCTCAGAAATCAGGAACGCCCCCTGTGGTTTTCAGAAATTAAAGAAACGCCCCTGCGGTTTTCAGAAATTTCAGAAGTACTCCTATGACAAAAATAAACTAGTTTTAGAGCTTCGAACGCAAGTATAAAGTATGTAAGATGTTGAGGATTGTTCTAAGACATTTTTGAAAGATTCTCTTACAAGGATAAGTTCAGTTTCGCATGAGTATAAAAGAAAATGAAACTGACAGCACATAGGTATCCGGGTGAGAACCAAAGGATAGGATGTAGGACAAATTTTAACCCTGGAGTGTAAACTTTCAGTTTTTAACTTATATTGGACATACACAATCATTAACTGCTTATAAAATCGTTAAATGGGAGATAATTCGCAATCGTTAACCTCTGACATGAATTCTATGAATTTATGTGTGGTTCTACTGAGGGAGCATTTGATTAGAAGAGGAAACATGGAACCTATAGAAGACCGGGATTAAGGAAAATATGTTTCTTGCTGATTGTAAAATTCCATTAGCTGCTTTCTTTAAGAACATGGTAATTTTCCTCCACATACTATTGAAATACTTTACATCTTTCCTCCATAGGAGGATTGGAGCACTACAAGTTGACATTCCCGGCATTAATAATGCGAGGATCACACCTGTATACATACCTCTTTGCAAGGTACAAATAAATCAAGAATGCCACCCCTCCATGAGCGAAAAGAAACCAGTAAAAGAGATCCAAACGACTCCGGTTCAGAGTGTCCCCCTCTAACCATCCTCTTCCCTCTGCGCCGTGCCTAGTAACTCTGTTCACTATGTCAATCAAAAATGTACCCATCAGAGAGCCCAACCCTAGAATGCACCAAAATATTGCAGTCCCCAAGGATTTTATCCCTCTAGAGGCTTCACTATTGAAAAACTGCAATAAACCTGGGAATGCAGTTGCGTCAGTTATGCCAAGGAAAAGGAACTGTGCTGTCAACCAAAGTACAGACATCGGAACACCGGATCCCAAGTCTTCTAGTCCGTTTTCTTTTATGATTTTCAATCTTTTTCTCTCGACTATGGCTGCAATACCTGTTGCTATGATTATTGCCACAAAACCGGTGCCAATGCGTTGAAAGTGAGTGATACCACTAGAGAAGCCCGTGATCCTTCTAGCGAAGGGTACGAAGAACCGGTCGTAGACTACAAGGGTCACCGTCTGAAGGACTATGGGGAGTATGAATAGAGTGATGGGAGATATGTGGATCTCCCCGAATTTGGTGTTCATGGTGTTTCCTTGTTGCACTGTGAAGGTTAAGAGCAGGGTAATTGGAGTGTAGTTGAGCACAGAGATGAGGAATATTGGAACCATCCTAAGGAGTATCTTTGTTTCCTCCACCTGCGTTACAGTGCACAATGACCAGGGTCCAGATTTTCCATGATCTATACAAGCTTTGTCAAGGAATCTGACAGAATTGACGTTACAAGTTTCAGAAATCATTTCTGTTGATTGTCAACTACACAAAAATATTCTTTCTATCAAGGTATCTTGTTCGAGTAACCTCTCTTACCTCAAACCCTTAGTATTAGAAATCTTTTCCGTATTCTCCTCCAGATGCAATTCTTCTAGTGTTTCAGGCAAAGTGAGGTTTCTGTTTCTGATTGATGCTACTATGACCTTTAAAAGGAAGAAGTCAACTAAATCAATTGAAGGAAATTTAAAAGAAAAACTGTTTCCCAAGTTTTGTAACATTAACTCTTTCTACCTGTGAAATGCGCGTTAGAGGGCTTCCTTCTGGTCTCTGGATACGGTATAATGGGCAGCCACTAGCTAGAACCAAGAGTCCTATGAGAAATAGAAGAGCCGAGACTCCGAAGCTGTAGTCCCATCCCTTGTTGTTGTCTAGCCACACAATGAGGATTAGGCCTGTGAAACCTCCTAAGCCAATACCAAACGTGAACCAGTTGAAGAAGCTGGATTGGAGTTGTGACTCCTCCGGGTCTTTGCTATCAAATTGGTCTCCGCCAAAAGATGCTAAGCATGCCCTCATGCAGCCTTCTACAAGAGCAACTGTGTAGAGTCCTATGTAAAGAAGAACCAAGTTAAATCCATGGACTTGCTGACAGCCGTTTAATTGGCCCGAGGTGTCGCAGGGTGGAGGATGGAGTGAGGGATAATGGGCTTGCAGCGCTAGAAGTCCATAACCCTGCCAGAGATATATGAACATGATCATATTACTTGCAGTTGAAAATGCGTCAAGAATTTAATGGAAAGTCAGACACTTCATGAGTTAAATATTCAAGAATATCATGGCTGTAATCTAGTGGCTTCACCTGAAGATGAAAGTAGTATAAGTTTATCTTTTAATTGAACATGTAGTGTTAAAAATATAATCTACCGCCACTTTAAAATATGGACCCATAAATCGTGTGTGTGGTTCGCGTCCCCGGATCACACCAGTGTTGTTAATGCACGAGGTGCAATGCGGGGCACAAAGAATCTTTACGAGCACATGCGCAAGGCGCAACGCGATGCGCGCCCCCGAGTGATGCGAGGCGGGCACCGCTCATAAATTTTCAAGATAGATAATGAAGCACGAAAGAACATGTTTAGGAATTCACATAAAAAATATGTCACTATAAATAATATCTTACTGCAAAATCACAATATAAGATCTTAATTTCTAATGCTATCACCCAACATAGTAGCAAGTTTCATAAATTTTCAAATCAAATGTCAAATCAAGACTAATGTCCAATCAAAATATTAGTTACAGTTCTCAATTGAAGGCTACTAAAAGGGCCTAATGGATTTATTTTCCTTTTTGGGATATGGATTATCGAGTATAAAGACTCGATTGAAATGTTAACAAAAATATGAGGGTATTTACTATATGCGCCCTGCGCAAAGTCAGGATGTACGTGAGGCGAAAAAGGTGCTACTGTATCAGATGCGAGGCGCTTCGCCATCTCCCCGTATTGCAAGGCGCATGAGGCGTAGTGAGGCGTGCGCCTTTGACAACACCGGATCACACTACTTAAAGTTTGACATGTTGGATACCTTAGGACACTTAAAGACACTCGAAATCGTTGTGGCGTATAACGTCTAACATGTTCATGTGATACTGGAACCATACGACCTTGTGTTTCAGAGACTTCATCCTACATGAATTTCCTGTGCAAGACTCTGCTTAATGAATCCAGATGTTTCTTTCAGAATCTCAAGCTTGATTGGATTGACAGGTAAAGCACTATATAAGTCAATCTTAGCAAGAATAGTTTAATAAACAATGTCTACTGAAATTTTTTTGATCGGGATAAAGACTTATGTAGTTGTTTATGGACTATATATGATAGGACTTAGGAGATCGATGTTTTTCCAGAGGTCAAGATATAAGTGTAATTTTTAGATAATTACATCATATACCTATATATTGAGTAGTCACCATGTATGTGGACTTGTGGGCTCCCATGGTCTTGCAACTACAATTCGATTTTCTACAAACTGCATCTTTTTACTGATTCTTGTTTCATTTAGAGAACTCATCATAAATTGGGGGAAAAAAAAATGTACAGTTTTCATTTGCAAATTTTCTACTAGTTGTTTTCTTTTGAAATTAGTCATTATCTTCACAGTACGAGAGATGAATTGAAAAGCGCAGAGATTTACCAAGAACTCGAAGGGACCAAAGATAAGCATGGTTTTGAATCTAGAGATGTACGAATCTGATAAGAACGCTCCGAACAGCGCAAAAGCGCAAGAGATGCCAATGAAATTTGTGCTCATGGTTGAAGATTTTGCAACTCCTGTGTGCATGGTGTCATGAAGATAAGTCACCAAGTTAAATGAGCTCGGTATGTAAGCAATGTTTGTCATCGTCACCATGACTGCAAAATTGATGAACAAAAGTTAGCCTTCAGAAAAACACACAAACTCCCTATTTTCCCTAGTTTATTTTTTTTTTGTTGCATACTATGCCTAATAAATTTGAGAAAACTCAATCTAAATTCATAGTGGGCATAGTGTTATTAATCAATTATGCATGTTCCTTAATCCTTTGGTGGCTTGTAATCACAAAGAGGCTCTGTTGAGGTTCTCTCTGGAACAGATGATGCCATTTTAATGAGCTAGATTTAGATTGAAAGTGACTGTGTCAAAAGGGTAAGTAGATCTTCGAAATATGAAAGCATATAATCAGAAGAAAACAGCTGATTTGCACTATACAGCTCACATTGGGTGAAGAATGCAGCTCTAACTCCCCCGTGCTTTTTCTTGTCTATGGGATTGCCTCTCCAGTCAACAAAGCCCTGAGTTTCCATGGTAGCCTGTGACAATTCCTCAAAATGCTATTTGGCTCATGGTTATGTTGCTCATACGTGACAGCTGCTAGTATTCATAGCCTCCTGATGGAAGCTTGGAGGTCCAAAAGTATCATCCGTTGAGGATATTGATGATTACACAATATCTCAATTATTGGCCTGAGAGATGTCATATTTCTTTATATTATGCTTTTTCTGTCAGTAGATATCTCCATCATTCTTTGACTTTGGTGTCACTGGTTGAGTAGCGACTAGTGAAGGCCAGCTCTTTTAGTCTTACCTAAATTTTCAAAATTTAATCATGCGCCGCTTATTAATCAGAAATTAACTCAGCTGACGCAATTGGTACACGGAGGAGTTTAATATCTGTTTTTCTTAATTGGACCTCCTATTATGAGGTTTTGTTTTTTATTTTTTACGTGTCACTTACCATTAGGGCCTGGCATTATCCAAAGCACAAGTGGTTTTATTTGTGATATCCCGCTATTTAGTGCAAGAAGTTCAGTGTGTTTTTCTGACGGCTAACTGTTGTTCATCAATTTTGCAGTGTATGGCAAGTGTTTGACTAGTCAGCAAGTTAAATGAGCACGAGATTATATGTTTTCTATAGTTTGGGAAAATCCTATGAATTTATGAGCTTTCTCTACACTAGTAGAAAAAGAGGCAACCTAGATAGAAAATTTCGTCTAGATTGCTCGGAAATCCGTCTAGTTAGACCAAGCGAGACGGAAATCCGTCTAGAAAAGTCTGTCTAGGTTCCGTCTAGGTTGACTCAACCTAGACAGAATTCCGTCTAGTTTGGTCGAACTAGACGGAGAGCAACCTAGACAGATGTTCGAATTCCGTCTAGGTTGCATCCTAAATGGAAATTCCGTCTAGGACGCAACCTAAACGGAAATCCGTCTAGACTGTAAACTAGACGGGACGGATTTCTGTCTAGGTTGCTATATTTCGAAGAAATTTTTTTAAAAAACTAATTGGTTCCTTGTACATTTTACATTTATCTGATATACAGATCAATACACATTTCCTATTTAATTTACAACCCACACCAATCAAATATAATACACAATCAACAATCCAATCTAATATACACATCCAATCCGATATACACATCCAACATCCATTTCAGCAAAAAATTATCTAATCAGAATATTTACAACAGATACACTAGCAATATCGAGTCTCTTATAACACCAGATGAATAAAATAGAGTGCTCTTACAAATAAAAAAGTGTTTAGTGCATAAAATAAAATAAAAAACCTCACATCTCGTCGTCGTCGGCAGCGGCTCACATCTCGTTGTCTCCAACATGAATGTCAAATTTATTATAGTTTAAAATCATGTGAAATTTGACAATATATCAAATATAAAGGATTTTTTAATATGTTAGTCCCTTAAATATTCAATTTAGCATTAGTTTCTTAGGTTTTCACTTTTATGAAAATAATATGCAACTATTGATTTTTTTTTTGGACTAATATGTAATAGCATTAGTTCCTTAGTATTTTCACTTTAATGAAAATAATATGCAACTATTGAATATTATGGGGACCAATATATTATTTTTCGTGTAATTTTCTGCGTTTATGGGAGTAATATGTAATTACAGAAGATTTAATGTACTCATATTAACATAATATTAACACGAAAATAAGATACATGTGCGCTGCTCTGCCCAGTATTACCGGCGCCAGAATTTATAAGTGGTATAACTTCACCAAACAGATTAGCAGGATTCAAACCGGCTAAGCAATGTATGATGTTAAACATGAACTCGTCCATCGTGCGAGCCCTAATCACAACACTACTCATCTCCTTAGTCACCTGTATGTGCAGTTCTGAGTTAATCTTTCCACGCAAATAGGTGGAGACACGTAGAACAAGTGGCATAGCATAAATATTAATTGATGCGGCTGTCATTGATGTAGATGACATGGAGGATATTGTGAATGATCTTATGCTTATGCCCAGTGAAGCTCCAACACCATGTAGTGGATATCTTCCTTTCCTATTATTAGGGGTGCAAATGAACCAAATAATTAACAACTAGTTCGCTAATTGAAACCCACTTAATATTTCCAAATAAGTTTTATGTACTGATTTTATGACTTAAATAATCTTAAATCTATATTTTAATTAAAATACTTTAATATTCGATAAGTACTCATTAATCTTCACAAATATTTATCAAATACCAAGTATTCAAGTTCAGATTTGAAAGCCTTCACATATGACTATTAGAGTTTGCATTTAAATTCGATAATTTTAAACAAATATAAATTGGAACTTAGTATTCGATTCGATTCGATTGTTTGCCTATTATATCACAATGTGTTCTGTGTGAGCGTGATGTTATCCTCTGTAGATAAAATGTGAGGGTCCAACTCACCTTCTGCTTCCTCCTGAGACATGTGCAGTGCTGCTGCCTCATTCATTGCGGCTTCAAATCCCTCTTGAATCACACACATAAGATTAAAAAATTTACAACATTGGAAATAGATCTAAAAACATTTAAATAAATTTTAGAAGAAATTCAGTTAACATTTCTAAATAAGTTATAATTAAGTCTTACCACCAACTCGAGGTTTGCTTTGATCTTCTCCTTATTCGTCTTGTCATCTTTATAACTATCATAGAAGGTACCATATGCCAACTTAGCCTTTAACTTCATTAGCATTATTGGTCTTCCTGTCAGTTTATAAATTTATGAGACTTTGCAGTCTTACTTGTAGGCATTGAAAAACGCCTGTAAGTGCCCGAACGTGACTCGGGACGGTGGGTTGACAATCGACGACCCATCTAACGATGCGACCAAGAACCGCTGACGACGTAATCGCACCACAAAATGCACAAAACAAGTCGATGAACGCATGAAGTGAATCGGCAAGGCGTGCAAGTCAGTGGAGAGGCGAATCGTGGAATAAATCTAACGATAAAGCTTTAGATCAGCAAGTTTTGGCGAGACGGAACCAACCGAACTCAAATGTCGGCGAAACCGAGTCAATCGAACTCTAGAATTGGCCAAACAATCAATCAGACACAAGAATCGAGGCGACCGGAAAAACTGGGCTCAAAAAAATCGCCAGAACAGGAGTACAAGAGGCTAAAAGCCAAAACGGCTCAGTTTTGGCTAAGATGGCTCGGTCAAGGCCGAGAAAACTCGGCCTTGGCTGAGCCAGACTCGGCCAAGGCCGAGACACCTC
>JBAKGM010000412.1:3993246-4006062 GCA_037177215.1 Asparagus racemosus | reverse complement strand
AGACTGGTACTCAATTATACAATGCATGTTTAATTTAAAACATTTGTTACACTTCTTGGATGTATATCTTCACATCCATTTTTGTAACTTGCTGGATAAGACCTACGATTTAAAAGAGTCGTTTACATATATAGCTATATATATAGCTCTGAACTATGATTATATCCCATGAGTTTCAGCCGTATCCCCATACCATACCTTTTACAAAATTTTCCATGTCATGTACCCATACCCGCACCCGTGCAACTTAGCTCACCTACACTCAGAGAGAAATTTCTAAACTTCCGAAATATACCAACAATTAAAGACTAAGTTCATAATTTTTAGAAGCTTAATGTTATGTGCTATTTATTATTAGTAGTAACATATGGTATTTGACGACATAATACTGATAACAGACCACAAAATAAAATGAAGCAGTTATAGCACCGCAGTTATCTGAGACAGAGATAAAAGGTTACGAAGGGATAGATTGAAATTGGACAATGAGACTTTCAACTCCAGTGAGATTTGGCTTAACAGCAACTAGAAGATATCTCGACCATTTACCTGTAAGCCTGCTCCGGCAAAGAAAGCAAGCCTCATCTCTTTGGATCTAAAAACATCCAGACACCCAGGTTTAGTCTTTCTGAAGATATCTAGTTCTGAAGCGCTGGAAAGAATGTCGATTTCCTCATTCAAACGTTCAAAATCATAGATTTTTGAAAGTATGGCAATAGCTTTAGCTTTCTCATTCTGCATGTATCAGTAACATCCAGGTTCAAGAATTAAATCCCAGGAACATATTAGAATATTGAAGAAATACTTCAAATATAAACAAGCATCACCAACCTTGCGAAAGAGCCAGCGCGGTGATTCAGGCAGAAGTAGCATTAGGAAGAACTGAATGATGGCAGGCAATGCAGCAACTCCAAGCATCCAGCGCCATGTCCCAGCTACCTGTTAAAAGTGACAGGTTAACAAAGTATAGAATGATCAAACTTTGTAGAGAGTCGGTATTTGTTCTCCGAATCTGATATATTATATAAACTTATTTAGTTTTGTAAAGTTCAATTTCCAATGCTGAAACTATGGGTACTGGGAAATGTTATGCACGAGATAGTACATGGAAAGTAGCTTTCATTCAAGCACAAAATTAAAAAAGTTGAAATGATGCATGTATGACATTAAGGAAGCTTCTCGAATGATGTGAAGTAGTTGCTTGTCCAGAAAATTGAAAAGTATCATTAAAACACTGAACTCCTAAAATAGTTCAAGAAATTCAAGGGAAAGGATCATCCTCAAACTATCACTTAAACAGTATCATTATTTTAATACTTGAGACCTGCACAAGACGTCACGTCTCACTACAGTATTAGCGCAAAAGTGAAGAAAATCTTGAGGCACAAAAAGCCTAAAACACTAACAATCTTCAGTTAAGTACAAAAGAATTACAAGATTCTGAATGTCTAAAACTGAAAGGCAAAAATCCTTTGAGATAAATATGTTAGAAGAAAGATGCAGGTTCATAGAAGGGCAAAACTGAGCCAATGTAGACTTCTTGAGAGACAATTTTTCCGAGAAAAAGGAGATTTCTTGACAGCCCTTAAACAAACCTGAAAAAATCAGAATGCCAAAAAGGCAAAAGATATCCCAGACAAATCATATGTGCGAACACAAAAGGCAGACCAGGTCGCAGCTGGAACATCCACTTAGAATTTTGTTGAACTAAAACATGTTAGCAGACTAGCTGTCATTTTGAAAACAGATCTGAACTATGTTACCTAGGAACTTCTATCATGAAGCTGTACCCGTACTCGATACGTATCCATCACCTACCCGTACCCAAACTTCATTGACACTCCTTGAATATATGAATAAGACATGAATTGAAAAACAATAATAATCTCATGTAAATTATTAATCTCAATATAATACACGCACACACACATGTGTGTCTGTGTATATCCGCAACCCTATACCCTACATTTTACAATTTTGCCGAGTCCCGCACCCCCACACGTACCCATTTTCCTGTAACTTAGCATATAAATCTAAAACGCGCTGATATTGCATTGAGAATGGAGAGAGTTTGGTACACAAGTGACTACCACCTATATGTTGAGGATGATCTGACAACTTACACAAGGCTGAATGACAGAATAAACTGTCCCCTAATGCTCCTTCTCTCTAATGAAACGGAAAAGTAAATTTATAACCTGAAGTCCATTTTCTCTTTGAGTATACAAACTAGTTGCAGTTTAAAAGCATCAAGCTTCGTACTTACACCATACACTGTCACTTATAAATGTATGACAGATGAGTCGTAACTCGTAACCAATACAAATGTAGCAATTAGAGACCTCCAAGGCACAAGAGCACAGTCACCCTCTATTCAAGATATCTATACGCTTTAAAAAAAGGTGCCTTTTTGCGGGTTATTAATCCCTACTAATTGTGAAAGTAATTGATGCTTTAAAAGTTCACACGAGCATATATGACCTTTCAAAGATATATTGTGTACATTAGAAATGAACAACATATGAACATAGATAGGAAGGAAAGAAAATCCGAAACAAAAAGACTTCATTAACAAATAAAACTAAAGCTAACAGCTGAGATAAAGGATAATGAAATGACAGGCGGTTACAAATGCACATCTAACTAAACACTTGGATGTTTTCAGCTTCAGCGTAAAAAGAATATTTACCAAGTCACAGGAAGCTGAATAATGACATAGGATATTCATATCCAAATTTGAAATAAGAAAAGCACAAGAGATATCATGATAACAAGCACATTAATGGAGATTGCGTGGTAACCAGACTAAAGAGAACATAACTAGAGAGAGTGAATGGAAAAGGACATAAAACCTAGCATCAGCCTTCTGATAAGAGTGTCGTGTATGCATTGTATTTGTAGCGCAACTCACCAGTACCAGATAGCTGGTAAAGGTGCAGCAGATATCCATTCCTGCAGCTGAAGGGAAACTGAAACCTCCTTAAAAGATATAAAACACTTAATGATTTTGTAACATGGCTCCGAAACAATTCTAGTGCTATAATGATAAGACTGAGAAGCTTTAAATTTAAAAACTCTAATTTATCCAACAGACTCCCCTCCTTTGCCATTCAAATTTTATTATTCTTGATGGACACTACATGTTACTATTGGATAAACAATTGTTCCATATAAACACACCAGAAATAAAATACCGAAATTTTTTCGAACTTGAACAAGAATTGGTCAAAAAATCCCCGATCCTCCATTGAGAATCAATGAAACGGCTTGCCATTTCTCTAAGCTAGAGTCTAACGGCAAAACTATTATAATATCTATAAGCAAAGATCATGAAATAGGTCTGAAATATACATCTAGTTTCTAAGGAAATAAAAATGGACTTTCCAAGCCCTGCAGAAGGATGTAGCTGTTGTGAAGGGCATAGCTAACGTTGCCTATGATGACTTCTGACTGGTTTGCTGTCGTGAAGGGCATAGCTAATGTGAAGGATGTAGATGTTGTGAAGGGCATAGCTAATGTTGCCTATGACGACTTCTGACTGGTTTGCTTATGTTGCTCCAACTTGCAGTCCCATACAGGAAGAAAGGACTCTCAGGTATCTAGCTACATGGGTACCAAAAGTTTGTAGTGTTGTAAAACAGTTTTCATTTATTTTCATGTTTTTTTATTGTCTGCCAGTCATTTGCACTTTTATTTTAAGAGATATCTTGTGTTCATTAACATGCTAAAACAGTCTGACATGTTTGGTTTCTAGACATGAATGTGTGATAGAAGTATGCTGGAAATGTGTTATTAACTTGATCTTTCAAAGAAGGAATTTGTTAAATTTGATTTGCTACGAATAAAGTCCCGCATTTTCGTAAAATTGATAAATAAGTGCTCTTTCCTATAGAGTTGTCCCGACCATCAAATTTGATCATTTTCCATAGAAAAGTATTTCAATATCAACAATTAGATAGTTGAAACACATCATATCAGGTAGCATTACCATTACCAGCAAAGTTTTGAGCAAAAAAATTCATAGCTCCTTTCTATCAGCAGCACATCTGCCATAGTCATGAGAAAAAATAAAGCGAACAGCTGTAGGTAAATGAAATATGCATAATTGAATGCAGAAGTAGTATTTATTTCATATGGAACATTAATAAATAAATCAGAAATTGGTATGGAGCAATAAGCAGCTACAAGAGCATGACAAATGATCATTAATTAAATGTGAATAGTGTTCAATCATTCAATGAAGTAATGGCATAAAATTAAGAACGATAAACACCTGGTCTTGGCACTTCCATCAGTTGTGACTTGTCTGAACTATACAAAAGGGATCTGGTCTTGAACTAGTAAAAGTAAAAGAGAATTTTGGATGACTACTAAGAGGTTAAATGCCTTTGGATACAAGGGGCCAACTGAACAGTGATATGATACAGAAAGAAGACGGAGTTACAATATTAAACCTGACTGAGCAAATCAAAACTACAACCTGAAACAGAACAGAAAAGGAGGACAAAAAAATCTAGCATCAATAAAACAGTCTTAGCATCCGAACAGTTAGCACTACCAGAGAGCAAGTATGCCAAGCTTCCACTCCTCAAGGAAATAAATTTTCTTTCATGGCATTTAGAATGGTAAAGATATGTGATTTCACAGAGCAAACTAAATCAGTTCCTTCTTTTTACGGCACAGAAGGTCATAAGATTCCAGAGTATTGGATAAAGACTCTGTTAACAAACATATTACACGGGACTTAAGTACAAAGTTCCTCTCCATAATTTGAAGAGAGAAACAAAACTTACAATAAGAAAATTTCAAATATTATGATTTTATAAATTTCTTAAAAGAACTTAATCAGAAATTTTGTATTTCAATTTCAAAGAATAACCAAACAACATCCTTTTTAGGTTTACTATGCATCTAGATGCACCCATAATGAGCAGTAGTCTACTATCAATAATTAATAATTGATAAAACACACTCAGAGATAGATTGAAACTTCCACACACTGACGGGTTTAAATTTCCCACACTTCCTGCTTGCTTAACTCCCTGCCATTTCACTCTAGTTCAAAACTTCCCACACTTCCTGCTTGCTCAACTCCCTGCCATTTCACTCTAGTTCACTAACTATAATATACGTGTAACTGCAGTGCAAAGGAGAACAAATTAACAAACTAAGAAATAACTTTAACAGAATAGGTACACTTCCCTCATTGTGATGCTAGTCTTCATAAAATGCTGCTATGAACGAAACTCCACATCACCCAGAGAGAGTCCTTCAAAATTGCATAACAGAAGTCTTTGTGCATGTGTATATTACATATATGTCGTAAAATAAAACAAAAGTTACGACCTACTTACCAACTTGGAATTAGACGGTGCTGGCTTTATTTTGGCAAGACGCCAACTAATAGGTCTGAGCACTGACTTCTACATAAGTGCTAGATCTCATCACTACATGTCATAAGCACTGCTATAGACAGTGACAATTACAGCTAATTCAGACCCAATTACAGCTAACTATAGGCATGTGTATAATCCATATGTGCGGTAAAATAAACCATAAGTTCCCACTTACTTAGCAGCTTGGAAGTAGACGGTGCTGGCTGTATTTTAAAAAGATGCCAAATAAAGGGTCTGATCAATGACTCCTGCATAAAGACCTCATCGCTACAACCACAAGTCATAAGCACTATTGTAGACAGTGACCATTACAGGTAACTGAGACCCAGTTTTTGTAGGAAACATTGTATAGATAATTGCCAAATCCATCTTAAGTTCATCTCTAGGCATTAATACCATACCAACTAAATTTTCTAACAAACTAAGACAATTATCTACCACACACTTGCTTAGTCAATTTAGAAAGCAATTGCTATCTTAGGTACAAATTTTACCTACCCAATCAGAGAATTATTATATCAGCTACTTGGTAATTTCGATTGGTCAGATGAGTAACAATGTAGCAATATAACTGATGTGTTATTCTTAAATGAAAACCCTAGATAGTAATAATTAGATATAGCTATATCTAATACAAATATCAACAAAAAGCAATGTGAAAATAGACAGGGAGAGTATGAATCTAACCTCAGTGAAAGCAAGATTTACAAGGTAGGATATGAACTGTCCACCAGTGATCATGAGCACATTTGTACTGACAAGCGCACCCCTGATCTCTGAGGGGGATGCTTCAGCTATATACACCGGGGCAGTAACAGAGGCTATTCCAACACCCAAACCAACAAGGAGCCTCCCCAAAATAAGGACATAGGGGTCCGGTGCAGCGCACATAATGAAGGACCCAATCGCAAAAATCACATCAGCAAGAAGGGTGGCTTTCTTCCGCCCATAGGCGTCGTTTACCCACCCTCCCCACGCAGCACCAATAATAGCTCCAAATATTGCCATGCTTACAATTGTTTCCTGTAAACATATAAACTCAGTAACATAAAACTTCTTTCAAAATGATAGCCACGTAGTTATTTGGACAAAATGGCTGGAAATATACGAACATCTCATCGACAGGGCAAACAATGTATACATATAGACCTAATAATACCTGTAAGAAACTGCTCTCTTTAACCAACGGGAAGTCATCTTTAATATAAAGGAGAGCACCAGAAATAACACCTGAGAATCAACAATTACAACTTATAAGATTGCATTACAGTTTTATAAACAATTTCTGAATAGGCATTAAGCAAGCAGAAGCGTTCTTTGATCCCATCAAACGCTACAGAGATTTATTTTACCACCAATTCGGTTCACATGAGAATTATTTAACAATTCTTGGACATAACAAATGACACTTGAAGATAGTCGCATACAACTCGTGTTCCGACCTATATAAAAGTAGATCTTAACAACAACTACAAAATAATAATAATAATCTAAACTATACAGTTCATATTTATGTGTGTTTTGTTAACTTATAGAAGCATGAAAAGTTAATGGTATTTTGATCAATAATCAAATAGTTAGATTCCAACATTCAAGTTCCCCTTTTATTTATTATTATTATTATTATTATAAGCAGTATTCTTTTTCATTTTTTATTTAAATAAAATAGTCATTTTTAACCCCAAACAGCAAACACCGAACTTAATCGGGCCCAAGACAACTGTCCCAGGATTGTTAAAGACGTGGAACTAATTTTGGGACACGAAACCGCCTCAATAAAAGCAACGCCATCTCCAGCAAGATTTTTTTAAAAAAAATTAATAATATGCATCAAGATATTCTCTTAAAACTCCAAATAAAAAAATTAAAAAAAAATTCTGCAAAACTTTACCTAACTACTGCGATAAGTAACAACAAATTAAATATATACGTGCTGTTGCACGTGCTCCGACATCAAATCCGGCGGCAGACAACAAAATATTTTTAAAATATTTAAAAATACAGCGAAATTCAAGCTTCGGGCCAAAATCCGATGGATCTAAAATTTACAAATTACCCCCAATTGCAATTACAATTCACAATCGCTGACATCCGATCAAAGAGATCTGAGATAGATCGATCCAATACCTGTATCGTAACCGAACAAAAGACCGCCGATTCCGGCGGTGGCGGCGAGCCCGAGGACGTAGCTGTTGCTGAAATAAGACAAGCTGCGTCTCGGCGACGGATCCAGATTGGATCCGGAGCTGCTCGGCATCGACATGATCGTCATTTTTCAGTTCGATTTCGGCTCAAAACCCTAAAAAAAATCGAATCGAAATCGAAAACGTAAAGGGAGAAACGAAGAGAGAAGAGGGAAGAAGATGAATGAGAAACGAGACCGAGAAGCTGGGATTTAAAAAAGAGACCGAAGACAGAAAAGAAAGGGTGAGGAAGTGGGCCCCACTGGTTCTTTACCTGAAACCTTTTTCCGTTTTTAATTTTCTTTCTCATTTTTGCAAAAGGGGGGAGACTAACGTGTTATGCGTGCGATCATTCTAGATCTCTGGAGAAAGAGTGAGAGCCGCGTTTTCAAATATGCCCCCCAAGTTTTGGTAAATTATGCATACATTTCTGCAAATTTTCTGCCCCATTTTCCCCCTTTTCTTTATTTCGTTTCTCAGATCACGGGAAACATTGAATCGATAATACAGTCTGTCTAACCATTTATTACAGAATATTTACTTATGTTGAAATTTTATGGAGTTGATATTAAAATATTTATAGTATAGAGGGAATTTGACTGAAAAAAGTTTATAATTTTGCAGAATTTTTTGTATCGAGGTACAAAGACTCTTAAAGAAGTGGAAAAAAAAAATTTAACCGAAAAATCATTTCTTATTTGCTGAATTATGCGCTGTTGGGTTTATTACAAAATTTTTGTTGTAACTAAAACGAATTGCAATTTTTTTTTACCATTGATACAAAGTGCAATCTATTAAAAAACTAAAAAAATGAGAGTTGTTGGTGAATTGATGACGTGTCCGCACAGTTGTCAGTCGTGTTGGATAACCACTGAGATTGACACCACGGATGATATTATCCACAAACTGATTAACTGCAATAAACCACATTTTATAATACTTATCATACTTTCTTTTGTTTGTAGTGGACGAGGATATTGTTAATTAATAATAGATTTTGTATATATTAGTCCCTTACATATTCAAAAATTCTATATTAGCCTCTCAAAACTTTGAATGTGCTGAATAAGTCTCCCAAATCATAAGAGATCTTGCAAAATTGTCCCATAGTGCCCCTCAATTTTTTTTATTTTTTGCAATTAACTCTCATAGCAAGCTAAGCCCATACTTTGATTTCCCTAATAGAGGATATCACATAAACATCATAAAGTAGTCAACACCAGTTAAGTACAAAATATCAAAATGTTTTGATGGTTTTTTTGCCATTAACCAAACTGTTGGAGTATTTAACATTTGGGGATAACAAAGACCCAGACTTATTGGGCTTTTGTGAATTACAATCTAAGGCGAATTCCTTATAGCCCTAACAGAGTTAGGGGGTCTGATTAAAGACCAAAATACATAGATTACCCACTATATTTGTTCGGTGGAATATTTACTCTTTTTTGCGGTTTGACGGGGAAACTTCCCCACGGTTATTCGGATCGTGAATGTCAGCACACGACCTCGGGTGTTCTAGAAAATTAAATTCTTGTGAGTGTTTTTCTGAAGAGTCGAACCTAGAACATTAGAATACTACTCATAAGCAGTTTAATAACTCGGCGATGCACTCTTGGGTGGAATAGATACTGTACTACTTATCATATGTACAAGCAATGACTTATTTTTGAGTTTTTAGACGAAAATCAATTTTAATTGTTTTTTCCCAAATTGATACATTCTATCATTTATAGAATTTTTTTATGAAAACCACATTAAAATGGGATTACTGTTGCAATATGGCATTTTGACTCTTTTTTTAAAACTACCACCATTTCCACAACTACCCTTGCAATAGTGACACCCCTTAATCTCTCTCCATCTCTCCTCTCTTTCTCTCTCTCATCAGACAGAAGGATGATAGAGAAGGAGGATCGCCAGAGAATCGGCAACGCTGTAGGTTAGAAGAGAGATCTCTAGTGGCGCTGATGTATTGCTGCTGAGCAAATGTATGAATCTTCCTCATTTTATTGTACTATTATTGTATAGATCATATTGATTGAACAAGACAATTAAATGTGTGGCCTGTTTTCACAGTATTCCATTTTGTGCTGTTGGATTACTATATTTTTGCTCAGCGTGGCTTTTTTTGCTTTGTTTTTTTTATTTATTTGTTTTTTATTTTTATTTTTTGAGTGATTTAAACTTTGATTACCACAATATTTATCGTTTTTCTTGTTGCCAACTTGACTTAGCAGATACGAGCTCAGAGCGTGACATTGCAAGAATAATCCTATTTAAACGTGGCTTCGACCAACTTTTTTTATAAAAGATGTTACCTATCAGATTTTTAAAAATAAAAATAAAAGTGGTTCCATGTAAACCCTTTATTTTTCTCCCCTTTTCAGTTAGTTTACATAATTTATCAATTTTTAGTGTGCAGCCTCCCAAATAATCACTTTCAACACGTCACTCCATTCAAACCACGTGAAAAAAAACTTAAAAGCAACTAGACACGGCAATTACAAAAGCCCGCCCTGCAATTTTCTCCAAAATACTTAATCTCAACAACCGCTATGCAGTCGCCACGTGGCACCTGCATTAAAAAACTTGCGGTTCACAACGAGTGCGGGCCCTCCGTACTGGGCGGCAGATTAGTAGTCTGTGACGGGACACAGTAGGACCTTCCCTCGTGTAGCCACGTGTACGTGGGTCCCATAAATTGTGTGGCCTCAAAATGGCTGGAGTTCATGTGGGTCCCACTTGGTTTGTTTTTATGTAAAGCCTGCTGGCAAATGCTAATTGGCTGTCTTTAGGAAGTACGGATAATTTCGTGAAGGAAAAGGTGGCCCGGGTCCCACTCACAGTGCGTGTTATCGTTTGCATCCGCGGAAATTGCTTAAACTTGCAAGAATAATCTGAAGCACTAAATAAAATAAAATTAGCCACTAGCTATTGATTTTGATTGGCTTTCTTTTTCTAATAAGAAAAAATTTTTTTAATTTTTTTTTTAACTGACGAACAGGAATCTCTCGTGATATCCGAGTGGTTGAGTGTCAGCCGTAGATGACCTACCGTTTGTAATTAACAAAATAATAATAATAATAATAACCCTGAAAGACATGATCCAGTGATCCACTACAAATTCTTTCATTCTCAGAAAGCCAACAAAGTATTTAAACCTAACATCATTAAACAGGAAGCATACCCGTCTAACAATTCTGCTCCCGGTGAACTCTAATAAGAAATCTTGTTTAGCATTAAAAAGAGGGTTAATTTTAGAAAACCCCCCTCAACTCTGGCCTTTGTCTCACAAATCCCCCTCAACTATTTAAACTCTATAAAACCCCCCTCAAGTTTAAGAGTGTTGTAGTTAACCCCCCTCAACTTCTAGAAGTGACATTTAACCCCCTTTATTACTGTAGCTATTGTGTTAAATGATGAAAGCTAGGGGGTTAAATGATACTTTTGAAAATTGAGGGGGGTTAGGTACAACACCCTTGAAATTGAGGGGAGTTTTATGAAGATTAAATAGTTGAGGGGGGTTTTGTGAGACAAGAGCCATAGTTAAGGGGTTTGTCTAAAATTAACCCTTATTAAAAATTTACTTGTAAGAGGCTGAGCAACCATATCTCTACTTTCATTTTTTAAAGATCACACATTTTAACTTGTTTAAGTGGTATTGCTTTGTAATATCTTTGAGTTTCAAATTACTTTGAGCATGTCTTTCTTTTAATTAGCAATATCCAGGCCTATATTGTTATGATTTTAAGAAATAAAAGTATAACCCACATAGCAAAAATTTGATAAAGTTATTCGTATTTTTGACCGAACTTGCAAAAGCATGCTTGTTTTTTTTACTAAACAATAAAGAAAACTATTACCTGCCATCCAAGTATCAATTAAATAAGAATATAATCATATTTATCAATCAAATGTGATATCTAATTAACTATGTTCAAGGGATATTTTTTAAATAATTAAAATCAAGAAATCTTAAGTTAGTTTACCATATATCTAGATTATTAGATTATGCATGAAATATTAAAGTTCAACATAGGGATAGTAACTTTTGACCCGACCCGACCTGCTATAAACCGGTACGGATCGAGATGTATGGGTTTGGGTCATATACAGGTCGACCCGAACAACCCATTTATTAATCGGGTTAGTTCGGGTTAAACCCTAAATGACCCATCTTACCCATTTTATGACCCATTTTATCACAAAAACGAGTAACTCTAGAGCCATTTCTTCAGTTCACTCTCTTCGTTTTCCGGCGAGGAACGCCAGGGTTCTTTCGATTGTCGATGGAGATTGAGTGCGGAGCGCGAGAGGAGACCAGGGGAGGTGATGGCGGGAATTTTTTTTTTTTCCAATTTTGAGGCCAGAATCTCGACTTAAAAATCTCAAATGGATAATCATGGTGCGCTTATAGGGCGGCCATGTAGTTGAGAATTATTACGAAGGTGTCAAAAGGGCCATGTCAGGTTGCCAGAGATGTATAAATCCCTTTGACTGAGGTTATCAGAATAAAACTTATTATCATCTTGGAGTTTCTTTGATATTAGTCCCTTGAATCTTTCAAATTTTAACGAGTCATCATCAAATCATTGAAATTGGTACAATGACCCCAAATTCATAAGTTGTTTTGAAATTAATCCCTCAAATCAATAAAATTGATATTAAGTCGCTTCATTCTTAACTTATTTTAAAACTAGTTCATCTAACGGTAGCAATTAGAATGATAAATCTGAAACAACTTATAGGAATTAAAGGACCTAGTAGCGATTTCAATGATTTGAGGGGCTAATTCAAGTAACTTATGAATTGAAGGACGCCACAGTTAATTCAATGATTTTAGGGACTAATTTCAAAATATGAAATATTTAAATGACTAATATTAAACCACTTAGTTCCTACTGAGTTAAAGTTGGTTACAAATGCTATTATTATTAAGAGTACAAACAATGACGGGGGCGTGGAGGGGTATGTTGCAGAGGGTGGCCTTGGCCTCCCTAGCACTTTACAAACATACTTATTCATAGTGTTGTCCAATTGGGCCTAAGGCCTGAGCCCGGGCTTAGTCCGGAAACCTAGGTCCGGGCCGGGTCGGTAACGCTCGGCCCTGTTTTTTAATTATAATTATATATATATATATATATATATATATATGAGAAATATGGGTATACTTGGTACCAAGTAACTTGGTAGTGATGTGGCATCATCATACCCCTACATCTACATTGGAGTTGGTG
>JBAKGM010000412.1:3981541-3993146 GCA_037177215.1 Asparagus racemosus | reverse complement strand
GGGCCTATCCACATGGGGGAGAATACAAGGGGCTGGGTCACATGATGTTTCTGCTTTAGGGGCCTCGGCACATTTTTGCCTAAATATAATTTAGAGTATTAAAGTGTTAATTTTTATAATTTAAAATATGTAAGTGTAAAAGTGATGAAACAATAGGATATTTAAATGTTAGTTTTTTTTTACAATTTAGGATATCAAAGTGTTGTATTTACATAATTTAGATTATTAAAATATTATTTTTACAATTTAGGATATAAGCGTAAATGTGATAAAACAATGGGGTATTTAAGTGCTATTTAGTCTTTAGGATATGATTATTGGGAGTAAGCAACTATTACACCCAAACCTTTTACCACAGAGGTCTTTTAAAGAGTATTCTTCAAGAGAGTAGAGGAGCCTATGTTTAAAATCTTATTTTTTCAAGCGGACTTTGAATAATTAATTTTACAAAATTTGAAGTCAATTGAGAAGTTTTGGTGAAGTGGTGGTACGGTGGTCTAAGAGAAATCACAATCTCATCTCATGTAATGTTTGGATCTATAAAGGAAGTGCTATTAGAATAACTTTGAATAGCGTTTTTTTCCCCGTCAAAACAAGATAGGTTGTTATTATACAAGACTATAAGGCTTAGCTTTATGTGTCAAAGAAACCAAGATTGTTTTTCTCCTTTTTATCTCTTTTATCTCTTAATGAGTGCTCAAGAACACCCATTAGAAAAACCCTTAAAATTTTTTCCCATTCTTTTCTGATCAATTTAACAATAATGAAATCTACTTTGGGGGAGCCATGAGAAAAACGTTGGGGACCGACTGATCATCGTGTAGGATATGGAATCAGTTATCAACTGGGTTCCTGAGATATTGGTCCCCCAAAACTTAGGTATTATGAATAGCTACCCCCAAGAAGACATTATCTTGAGAACAGCCCCCCAAAAGTGCCAAAACTCCTAACTTTCCACAAACAAGGACCCAGCTATTTCTGTTAACTAACTCACAAGGATCTGACTGTAGTTACAAAATTTTTACCATTTCTTTCACTGTTAAATTGTCCATGCTGAAGTTGTTTTCAATATGAGAAATTATCAACTAGAATAACCCATGGAAATGGAGAGCTCCCCAAACAACAACAGCTCATAACACGGAATACAATCTATAACCATTGCGAATCAAAACTGAGAGAATAAAACTTTTTGGGGACTACTCTCAAAATAATAGGCTTTGGCGGAGGTATCTCAAAATTCTTAAGTTTGGGGGACCAATATGTCAAAAACCCATATCAATTAGATATGACTAAAGCATCTGAATCAAAGCAGTTGAGAATCAAAACTGGTGCTCTCATCATATTGTTTGGTGATGATAGCCAACAGACCAATCTGGATTTTTTGTTTGCACTTCGTTGGACTAAAGTTGGCAGCAGAAATTCTTTCTCTAGACTTTCCAGTGCGTTCATTTTAACTTTTTAGTGCGTAAGGAAACTTAAATCCAAACTATTACCGGGTAACTCAAAGATGAGCAGTGAAGGAATCCTATGCGACCTATCAGAGAATTTTTTTACACAGGAACAGAAATGACACTTTTGTCACAAGCTTATCTTTTCACACAGCATCCAGTATATGAAGGTAACTATTGAAAATAATGTCACTTGCTGATGGCGGTAACAAATAATCTTATAGAGCCATTAATTGATCAATTTTAAAGGAATAATTAGAAAGATTTGGAGAGGGATACCTGTAGTCAATTGGAGATATGTTTGTAAGTGCAAAGAGGAGTGAGGCTTGGGAGTTTTGAATCTATCAAAATTCAACAATACCCTCTCATCTAAAGGGGCTGTTTGTTTTGTTTAAAAAACACCTGAAAACTCTTTTGTTCTCCTGACACAGTGTCCACATAGGATTTTTTGTTTCCCGTTGTTTCTTTGTCTGCGTTTGGCTCGTGGAGGGAGCTAGGGTTTGAAGCGGCGGAAAAGAGCTCCACCTAAGCCAATTTTCTCATCCAGATTTCCTTCCAAATCAAGCGGAAATGGTTGTAAACCCCATCTCTTGTGTCATTTTGGTAAATCTACAATAATTTGGGGGAAATCGGATTGTTGGCTAGGGTTACTGCCATTTTCTGCTATTTCTCGCTTCGCGCCTCGGTTTTTTTATGATTGCGGTTTTCCTCTTTTAGCATGCCTTAGATCTCAGTGAGGCTGCTGATTTCTTCTAAGTTTTGCTGGATCTCGAAAAAAGGCAGCGCCTTTCTTAGGGAATCACTATGATTATTGATTGATTTGGGCAAATTCGACAATTTCAAGTATGATTTGTGCAATTTTTGATTTTTTATGGTAGTAGGTCTTTGATCTTTGTGATTTTTTATGGTAACGGTTTTCCCCTTCAAAAAAAAAAAAAAAAAAAAAAAAAAGAGGGAGTCTTCGGGAATCACTGTGATTGTCTTTGAGTCCGACAATATCGTAGAACATGATACACATGTCCGATCCCATTGTTTAGATTATGTAAAGATTTCTTTTTGGTTCTTTTTTTTTTTCATCATTTTATGCTGTTAGCTGATTTAGTGTATTGTAAACAACTTTTGTGTTGTGTTGTATGATCGGTAAAAGCTTGATTTCTGATTGATTGGGAAAAGATTTTCCTTTGCACTTGTTAGATTAAATTGAGAGGAGGTAATAAGTTCAAAAATTGTAGTAACTTATAATGCTGCTGTAGAAGTGTGTTCCTGTTTTGATTTTTGTAATTACCCTCTTCCTCGCCAATATGATTTCAAGGGTGGCATTAAGTATTTGAACTTTAGTGCTTCCTATGCCATGGAAATCAATTTAAATATTTGTAGCAACTTCTTGCAAGCTTAGAGAAACGTAATAGGAAATTTTTTAGTTTATGATACTCGAATTTTTGGGTTCAATGATTATGCATCTGTATAATAGAGGGATATAGAGTGTTTATAGGCAGTTAGAGGTGTTACATCTCAATGTGTACGTATACATAATGTAGGAATTAAATGAAAGTTTTTGTGTTGGGTTTAACTATTTACATTTTCATTGTTTGATCAGTTCCATCAACGTCATAAGGAAATAATACACTTTAGGGGAATATTTCATTCTATTTATTGAGTCTGTAAATGTTTATCAAGATGCCTCGTTTAATATCAATGTTCCTTCAATTTTCATGTATCTGTACATGTTTATCAAGCAGTAGTCTAGTATTGATATAGTATCAATTGCAAAATTTAAATTACAAAATTGCTATATTTATCACTGTTTAAATTACAAAAAAACTGTTATTTGGGAATCACTGTTCAATTGGAGATGGTTTATAGATGTATATAGACTGGTACGTTTAGTTGGTGGTTGGATGTTGAATCTAACAATATTTATTTGGATCATTAAATTTTTTGCTAGTTTTACTCATGGTTTTGAAGTGCTCATGGTTTTGAAACCTAACTGATTTTGTTTCTTGTATTTGACTCAACTACTTAGTCTCAATTATCTACATGTTTGGTATTTTCAGGTTTTGTGTAATTTTCCATGTCATATAGGTATTTATGAGTTATCAGGTTATCTATAGGTTTTTACAGGTTTCATGAGAATTTTTTGCTAATTTAGGGACGTAGTTCATAACACTTATGAATAATCATGTTATTATTGGTTTCATGTGATTGTCCATATCAAACATGTATTTTCATACGAGTTATGCACAATCTGGTTATTTACATGTTTAGATTTTTGAATTTTCACGTTATACGTGTTGTTATGTTGAGTCAGGTTTTTTACAAGTTTCGTGAGAAGTTTTCACTAATTCAGGTATGTAGTTCATAACAATAATGAATTATCATGGTATTACAGGTTTCGTGCGATTGCCCATATCAAACAGATATTTTCATACGCGTTTAAGCACAAGAAATAAGAAAGATCTTACAACCCTTTTTTATTAGCAAAAAATTCTCACGAAACCTGTAAAAAACCTGACTCAACATAAGAAAGATCTTACAAGTGTGAAATAAACTACCAAACATAGTTTAAGTACAAGAAATAAGAAATATCTTACAACCCTTTTTGTATTAACATGTTAGCAGTCCTTCAACGGATCAATGTGAAGTTTAATGAAGAATGGTGTAGATAATAAAATCAAGAGCAAATCTCCTTGCTAAGACAATTCAAAGATGTTATGCACGATGAGAAAGAGTTTGTTGAGGCTCTGGGGGTTCAAAACTTCAATTCAATTTTCTTCAATCAAAACCTAGAATTTCTCTCTTCAAGCTCTCTCTTTTTCAAGCCCTAGAACTCTCTCCTTTAATGTATCTCTTTCAATCTCATATAGCCTTCAATCAACCAGGAAAGAGATATCCTATTTAAATCAACAAATATAGAATCTGTCGCCGTCACCATTGGTGGTTGCTCACGACCATTGATGGGTCCCTGAGCACTATCGATGGATGCCTATAAACTATTAATGAGTTAAAATCCTATTTTTGAAAATCTGCGATTGGTTCACTGTAGACTATTGATGAGCCTTAACTATCGATGGGTCCTCTTGACCATCGATGGATCCAAGGCTGAAATTAGCTTTCGTGCTGATTTTCACGTCATCTCGCTTCGTATACTTCATATACTTGTTTTCACCTATACTATATCATCTCAAATAATTATTAATACCAAATGACAATTTGTTATTGCTCAAATAAGAGCTATTGTACAGACTACATCCTAACTATCTCTCTCTCTCTTTTAATAATAACACAATTGAAATTGAAAATACCAAAATATATGCATATTTGAGATATATAAACAACAACAATAAGTGCATATACACTTTCATGAAAAAAACAAATGATATGCAAAGCCTCCCCTACATTCGTGCATTCATGAAAAGAATAAAAATGTACAGGTATTGTAAAGACTCCCTCTAAAATAATGCATCGAGTGTTTTAAAAAATTTCAAAGCAAATAAACAAAAAATGAAACCACTTGAAAACACTTAGATGAAAAACTCCACTCCTGCAAAGATCATCAAAATTTCGAATTTCACACCAAAACTTCTCCCCCTTTATTATTAGCAAAAGATGAAAACACAACAATGGGTATACTTTATACTCGAAAACTTTAGTTAAAAATCATCCAAAGGTGTAAGAAAGAGAAATGCACACCAGTTCACATAGAAATTTATAGAAAAATAGCACGCAGGATTAAAATCCTATCACAAAACACATGAATATGAGAGAAATCATATAAAAAATCACACATAAAATGATTAAATATCATTGTAAAGTATATAAAAAAAATAGCAAAAAGAATTATACTAGTTCATTTTATAAATTCAGATATATCAAAGAGAAGAGCAATACCAAGACTTGAACTATCTCAACCTTAGTAAGTAAGGACTAAAGTATCGCCCTATCACCTTAATCATATAGGATTTAGGAGGAAGAATGATAGTGCTTGACGGACGATTCGCACCATCTCTAAATATAAAATATTTAGTATAGGATGACTACCCTTTGAGATATGCACAAACATAATCCACGAGTGTGGGCTTTTCACCATCTTCTAATGACTAGACTCAGTTTTTCTATAGATTTCTTTAAGAATTGGATCTTTGATCATCTTTTAGCCAATACACTCTTTTGTTTGACATACTTTTAGCATAAATGCACATTTGTACATATAAAGAGTAAATGTGTGCATTATTCAAGTCAAATAACAAGCTAAAAACTCTTGATATATTCTAAAAATATCTTATAAACCAAATATAAAAACGATTTACCACTATTTCTGACTACAAAACATGATAAGTATAAAATTAGGTGTGTGAAAATATAACATGAAATATCTCATGAAACAATGTGTTAAGTAATCAAACTTTTATCCTTATGTGCATAAATATATAAATAAAAATTTGAAAACCATATGTGAACTAGTGTGACGTAATCAAGCTTATATACCAAAAGATAATATCATCTGAATCTATCTAGTAAAAGCATATACATAGGCATGTCCAAAGTTTTTTTATTTAAAAAAATAAAAAGAAAGAAAAAATATTTTATTTTATTTTTTAATATATAAAAAATAGAAGAGAAAAAAATCCAAAAACAACCCTAAAAAGAAAGAAACATCAAGAAAAATAAAAATATGTACATACAACAGGCTGGTGAACATCTAGAAATATGAAAACTAATTATCCAACAATCGCAATGCAGATAAAAAGTTAGTATAGTTCAAGTAGCCCAAGCATCACCAAAAGAATATATACATGTCCAAAATAAAAAGAAAATCTAAAAAGAAAGAAAAAGAAACTAACCTTCCAAACTGTCATTGATCTCATTGCTCAGCATCATCTCCCTGCATATCCTCATCATGATCTCCTCCACTATCAGCACCATAGGGACATGAAGCTCCAGCAGGATAAGTTGCTCCGGTGAAATAATCTCCATACACTGGCAATCTACCTAGTGATGGATCAGATCGATGAAGAGCTCCCATGATATACTACGGCAATACATTGTAATAAGTGTGTTGCGATGTCATCTCCACCTCATCTGAGCCATATTCCCACTCAGAGATTGCAGAGTCCACTAAGTAGCACCAGACGAGGATGGATATACCTCGTTCTGTGAATCCTCACTTTTAGAAACGTATGTTTCACCTTGTTTTGAATTTAAAGTTATATTATTTCTTCACATAAGACACAGATTTGCCTTCTTTGCATCCTCACTCGATTCAACTTCTAATTCTTCATCACTCATGATATCCCAGGTTGCCACTTTCAAACTTTTGCTCTTTATTTTCTTGTCTTTCTTATCCAATAGGCACTTATTTATATAGTGACCTGGTTTCCTGCAATGATAACTGTTGATGTTCGAACTTGCGCTCAGATCACACAGTCACTAACCTCTGTTAGATTAGAGTTTAAGAGAGCGGGGCTCACTTCTTCTCCTAATGCTTGGCGGATTCTCTTAGCCCAGTAGAAAACATGTGAAATGGGTGGAGTTGGGATCTCCGGTGGTCCCTCCGACGATCAAGTCAGTACAAGAATTCAAAGAGAAAGAGGAATGCTTAATTGAATACTAGGGTTTTTGGTGGTATAGGATTACTTACTTTGGCTACTATTCGATCTTTCCTTTTATAGAAGGGTCAGAGGGCATTTTGGTCACTCTGGCTGGCCTGGGTGGTGCGTCAGCCCTACTCCCATGTGTATTGATTTGGTGATGTGATGGGGACGTGCGGGGGCTATTGCGCCGAACAGCTTTAACAGGTGTCAGCCGATGAGTGGCCTGGGAGTTTGTACTGTTCCCATAGTGTTAATGTGGATGGGACATGTAGAGCCCCTAGCCTTAATGGTTCGAGTTGCCTTAAATACCATGTGAGTGGGGAGAATCAATACACTGATCTCTCCATTAATGCGACGCCGACGTGTTGTCGGGACCTGAATTCAGTGCTGTCATCTGGGGAGGAGAACTCGAGTCGACTAAGCGACGTCTCTCACGTCGTCCACTAGGGTGGACGGCTAGTACGGCTATTTGTGTCGTCCATGCAGGTAGACGACTAGCACTATCTCTTGAGTCGTCCACAAAGGGGGGCCGACTAACACCGCCTTTTGTGTCGTCCACGAAGGGAGAGCCGACTAACACCGCCTTTCATGTCGTCCACGAAGGGAGAGCCGACTAACACCGCCTTTCATGTCGCCCACAAAAAGGGGGCCCGACTATGTTGGAAAACGGCTTCCTTGCCTGAGTCATACTAAGAGAGTAGTCGACCGGGGTGGCGGCCAAGGTTAGTGCTTGAGTCATCTGATGGACTTTTGCTAGTGCAGCCTAAGTGCGTTTTATTATCTTTGACGTGGGATTTCCTCCCGTAATCCAGAGGATTAATAACAAAAAATGTCCAAGACCATAACAATAACAGATAAACTCAGTTTCAGACTCATTAGATGAATTTTTATTTACCTTTATAAATTGATTTCTTCTATTTTGAAGGTACTTTTGTCCATTCTTTGTTCTGAGAAAATATTTGAATCCTTTCACAATGAATCCCACTTGACTATCTTCATCTTTAGAACTCGAGCTTGATTTATTCTTCTTCGTGGATCAGGATTTCTCATTCTTGGCTTTCAAGGCTAACAACTTCTTCTTTGAATAATCTTTAAAAGCATCTTCTCTTTCTTTTAATCGGATTTCATACATGAGAATATTATCTACAAGATCCTCAAGAGTTAATTTAGAAAAGTTTCGTAATTCTTCAATAACCGTTACCTTTGGTTCCCAATCCTTCAAAAGAGAACGAAGAACTTTTCAAGAAAGCTCTTTGTTGTTGTACTCTTTTCCCAAAGCTTTTGATTTATTCACAATGTCAGTGAATTGAGTGAACATATCCTGAATATTCTCTAAGGCTTTCAAGTTGAAAATTTCATACTTACTTATGTAACCCCCATGATTTTCAATACGGAGCTTCCTAGTATTATTTTACTAATCTTAAATATTGGTTTTAAAATTTAAGTAATCAATATTTTTCAGTATTAAAATACTAAAATAATATTTTAAATGATTAGATTTTGTGTTAATTATATTTAATGATTAAGATTATTAATATTTAGTTGAAAATATTATTAGATTAAGTGTTACAAAAATTTTCGTGATTATTATTATTTTTATTTGCATTATATTATGCTTAAATCGTAGTTTTTAGTCTACGTTTAATTACACATGTATCTAACCCTAATCCTAGCCCTAACCCTAACCCTAACCTATATATATATACAAATAATTTTTCCTTTGTTCCCCACCGCCAGCAATTCTCTCTCTCTCTCTCTCTCTCTCTCTCTCTCTCTCTCTCTCTCTCTCTTATTCTCTCGTGCTCATCTTCCCAGCCACGAACCCAACAAAAATGTCGCCCTCGCCTTCGTTCCTGACCACCTCGTCGCCATCCTCGCCGTCGCCCAGCATCTCACCGCTGACCGCCGCTCTTCTCCTCGTGCCCAGCGCTCCTCCGCTAGCGCACCCACGAGCCCAACAACCCACCGCCCACCGCTCCTCCTCTCCACGCCGCTGCCCGTAGCCAAGCCGCTGTCTCCTTCCCTTCAATCTGCCCAACCCGCCATTGCTCCTCCCTCCTTTGTCCCACTCCCAATCGACCACCTCAGCAACTCGCATATCCACTGCCGCCTCCCCCTCCGATGTTGACTCCATCCTCCCCACCTCTTCCCTGACCCGCCGCCTCACCGGCCAGCCACCAGCGCTGCCAACCCAGCTCCAGCTAGCCTCTGCCTGCACCCACGCCAACCCCCTCTCCTCCACCCAGACCCGCAACCCACAGCCCCGCCGCGACCATGAACCCCCTCAACACAGCTTCATCACCCGTCAACGCTCGCCGACCAGCGACCACCACTGTCACCTCGCCGTCAGCAGCCCCGCACAGGCGTGCTGAGCCTCACCTTGCTGCGATCTTGCCATTGCACTACGCCGTCCTCCCTACCCACAGCTGTCACAGCCGTCGTGCCCGAATTCGCAGCCAAGCCCCGTCGATTCATTCGACGATATCCCGAGGCAAGATCCTGTACCTTTGACTCATATTTTATATTTTTAGAATATTTATAAATTATTATATGTAAGATTCTGTGATCCTTGATTCGTACTTCTATTTTTTAGAATAGTAGAATTATTAACTACAAGATTCCGTACTCTTATTGACTCGTATTTTATATTTTTAGCATTATATATGAATTATTATTTGCAATCATATGCAAGATTCTGTGATCTTTGATTCATATTTATATTTTTAGAATATTAGAATTATTATCTGCAAGATCCCTCTTGCCTTGACTCATATTTACTTTTATTTAAATAAATCGTAAATTACTATGTGCTTAGTTTGATTATAATAACTGCGTGGGTTGCTTGATTTATATTATCATATCATAATGTGAGATATTTTCGGAAAAGAGAAATAATTAACTGGATATGTTAGTTTAGAATAATTATGAAGAGAGTATATTTTAAAAGATTAGTTTTGGGTATTTATTATGATTTAAAAGAATATTTAGAAAAACATATTTGAGTAAGTATATGCAAGATCCCTCTTGCTCATTATCTTGCCTATTTTATTTCTAAACTCATTATGAAATTATTAAGTTTATGCATATTACTATCTGTGTAATTATATTCTGTGAAACGATGCTATATGTGACACGTACATATATGACAAATCAGTTTATGATTTTTCCGTGACGTTTGGAAGATAAGAAAATATTTACAAATTATTTTTAGAATTATTTATAACAAGGAAAATATTTTAACCAAAATTATTGGGAAAAAGAATTTATTTGGACAAAAGGTTATTTTTCATGATTTAAAAGAATTTATAATTGGAAAAACCTATTTGAGTAAGTATACGCAAGATCCCTCTTGCTTGACTTGCAATTTATATTTTTAGAATAATTAATTTATATTTTTATAATATTTATAGAATATTACATGCAAGATTCCGTTGCTTAACTCGCAATTTATATTTTCAGAATATTTATGAAATGTTAAATGCAAGAATCCGGTTACTGTTGACTCGTATATTATATTTTCAGGACTATATGTTTAAATTAATATTGTAAGTAAGATTACGTACTGTTATTGACTCGTAATGTAATTTTAGGATATTTTTCGAAATTATTGTATTTGATAAAATAATTTTAAAAGTAATTACTCAGTGGAAATATTAGTAAAAGTATTTTAAAGAATTTTATAATTTAAAAGAAATTACTCGGGGAGAAAATGGATTTCTGAATAATTTATGAGATTTACAAAAAGGGATTTTTAGAATAATCGTGAGGAAAATATTTTAAAAATAAATTATTGAATTATTAAAGTAATTTCAGAATTATTGTATTAAAAAGAAATAATAATATTTTGGAATATCAAATAAATTCCTGATGATTATTTTGATATTCCTGATGATTATTCTGAAAAACAAAATAAAAATAATTTTTAGAAGTTTTACGATGAAAAATCCTAATTAAAAAGGAGATTTCTGGAAAAAGGATTATTTTTGATTATTTTAATAGTATTCGTGTATGTGAGACAAGTCGTGAAATTTTATGTAAGAAACGCCCGTATTTTTCAGTTTTCTTTTACGTCATTATTAAACTAAGTATTTTTCAGTCACTGATAATTTTTACGAGACGTTTCGGATTCTAAGAAGTGAGTTTTCGATGTTTCCAGTTTACCGGTGCACTTATTTATTCATGGATATTGTTCATGCTTATTACAATCTGTTTACAAATATCATTCTTGTTTTATGAGCAATTTCATGTACAGTCATGCTATTTCATGTTGCACAGAGTCGGTCGCATTTACATTACATGCTGCATTGAGAACCGTAGCAGTTCATGACTTAGGAAACCTGATTCGTCATGAACATGACTTAGTGACATATGTGCATTGACTTGTAAGAGGAGAACCTGTGTTGTGTTGTATCGGTATTTGTGGACTTGATCATACCGATATCGTTGACTTGGTTACCTGTATTGTTGACTTGATTACCTGTATTGTTGACTTGATTACCTGAGACTGTGGGATGGGAGAGTCTTGGTTCATGTTATCGGATGTGATCGTTTATGTATCTTCCAGAC
>JBAKGM010000412.1:3922663-3948971 GCA_037177215.1 Asparagus racemosus | reverse complement strand
TGCATGCATGCAGAATCTAGGGTCATCCGTGTGATTATGCATATCTCGAATAACTGAATGTAATTATCCACCCTCCACTAACTTTTGCCTGCCGTTTTGGTAAATAGACTCCTTAATTAAGGGTTGTCGAATACAAGGGGCCTATGGACAGTTAACCCTTATGAAAAAGATATTTTCTTGTTTGGATATAGAAAGAATGCGTCCAAAGGACCACCGTGCAAAAAATTCACCAATTCAACTGGCATGCATAAGAATGCCACAATGCATGAACCAACTAAACATGTCCGTGCGTGTAACGCTTCTCTATGAAGCGTGTTAGCGGCTGTTAGTTAATCTTGAGTTCATCTCGACCGTTTTCAATCGGATCATAACAGTCACATATTTCGTAACATAGACGCTTTGCATCCCACGGGTTATACTGGCATCCCAGATACTAACACCAGAGCAATTGAAGAATCAACTGCACGAATCTTATTCTTACACCCCCTAATCAGGGGTGACCCCATGCATTAATTAAAGGATTGACGTAATTATGCAAGTGACCTCGGTGTTTGTGTATCCATATAAGGAACCCTCACGCTACATGTTGTAATTATACGAATAACCTTGAGAGTTGCTTGTCATCCGGGATCCAGGGTGTAAAAAGGAAAAGGATAAGACGAACGGGATAAACGAAAGCAATGGATCCTCATGAAACACCGTTGAGCAGTACAAATCAACGGGTCATCAAAGTTATAGAAACAGGGACAGCCCAACGTATTGTGAGCACGCCCTGGGGGACCAAACTGGGCAATACTTCACCAAATCCAGCAACAGCCTGTTGCTTCAAGAGATGCGGTGGGCAGTGCAGTCTATTTGAAGCGGGCGTCACATTTTTTAACTGGGGTTTATATGCTTACTAAGCCTCTATCATAAGCTTTCTTAGCTAGGGCATAATCTTCTCCATGATGATTTGAAAGTGAAGAAATCACGTTCTTAACCATAATTAGCATTGTAATCTCATGAATTCGGACGCAAATCAGAATAATACCCAAAAAAAAGGAAAGGGCAGAAAAGATTTGATGCCGATAATAAAGAAAAGAGAAAGGGTAGATATGATCAGGCTTAATATAAGAGAAGCTGATGATATGCCTTATAATGAGCCTTCACATGGCATGCACTTTGCAGGAATTATAAGATGCTAGATACAGCTCAACATGATGCTGGACTAAGCTTATTTTGTACAAGTTTTTAGTTAAGAATCAATTTGTCCTGCCTTCTTTTAGAAAAACTATACATCCGTGCACATGGCCTCAATTGTTGTTGATTAGTTTATAGACAAGCCAAGTTTCTACGCACCTATCAAAAGAACAACGCGCGTCTCAAGCAAAATTTAGCCAAGAGAGATCTCAAACATGCTAGTATTTCTATTAATTTAAACTCGATACAAATTTATAATCAAACTACAAGCACTCCATGGAAAGAAGAAACAAAGGTGGGGGGTAAAGAAAACAGAAAAATGTGTTTAGACCACAAATCATCCTCTTTTTTTTTTTTTACCTTCATCAGGACCATAGTTCATAAACATAATAATTGAAAATATTTAGAATAAATTACCTGTTTTCATCAATTAAGTCGGCGTTTCTGAATCCCACCTCGCCGCTTCTTCTTTGGTTTCCGGCCTCTTTTTTTGCCGGTGTAGCAGCGTTTCAGGACCGGTGCCTGACCATTTTCTACTCCCGAACCTCCTGCTGCTGTTGAAGTTGTAGGGCAAGGGTTTGCGTCCTCAGAGCAAGACTGTGCTTCTTCCTTCACTTTTTCGAGTTCCACTTCCCCATGATTTAACTTCTCGATATACTTATGCTCTTCCTCAGCCGCCTGATTGTTTATCAGAACTTCGTCATCAATCTGCAGATGCAAGCAGTAAACAGAAGTATCAGCCTTCACTGGCAATTGTTACGTGGTGATGATCATATCAAAATTTAGTCCAATATATTGATTTCATAAGCTAATGAGAGGGGGAAAATGGATGCGCCCTAAAGAGGCCAACAATAGAGACACTGATAATAATTGAATTATTTGCAGAAAACACATCTTGCCAAAAATGAAAGTTTGAACAAATATGCAAAGAAATCTTACGTCTTTGTACAAATTTCTCACTGGATGGTGACGTAGTGAAGTATCAGCTGACAACAAGCCCGCAGTGCATTGAATCATATCAACATCTGCAGCATCACCATAACTGGAAACTACACTTTCGGGCAATTCCAACTCACATTCAGATATATTGTTTTGCGGCATGGTATCTCCATTGTTGACAGGAGAGCAACTAAGGCTTCTAGCTCTGGGAGAGATTTCCCTGGCGTTTCTGCTCATTACCTTGCTGAGTTCAGTCTTAAGACTAAGAACCCTAGACTGGATATTGTCCAGGTTGTGAAGTACTTTCTCTAAAGAGTCGTCACCATCATTGAGGCCTAGTAAAAACCATTCATAATCTTCATTGCGTTTTGCAGCCTCATCGCCTGCTTCGAATTGATAACAAGGTAAGAAAAGATTAAGGACAGTAATAGTTAGGAAATTGTCTCATTGCCTGGTAATAACAGGTAGTCATATCAACTAAATTATAACCATGATAAATCTGTAGACACTATGTGATGGTTTACTTTAACAAATTTGTCATAAACAACAGTGTATAATTATCTTTCTTTTAATCAAATGGGATTAAAGGTACTGAAAACACCATCAAGATTATAGCTATTAAAGAGTTGACAAATTTCAGAAGCGGCTGTCCTGAGGTTCATTAAGTTGGCCTTGCAGCCAAGGAGATTATCAGTATTAATTAAGCAGTTTACCTTCATGCAATCAAGGAGCAGTTCTCCAATCCTAGATGATGTCAAAGCAACATAACATATTCCCAAAGGAACATCATACCAATGTGTTTCATGTCTCTCAATACTGATATTAGTAATACCGTTTTCTGCTTTTCTTCTTCCAAACTTTTCAAGGCATTGGATAAGTTGCAGGTTAACAATTTTGTTAAAAACCCCTCCCAGTTCATCCTGATAAATATTATTTGTGACATTCAGGAGAGCATCATTGACTTAGTTATTTCTTATTGCTCAGAAAACTGTGGCCATTGTGATGTAATTTGATGTGTCCGTGATTCTAGACTACAGCACCTCATAGCTCAGGTGAGTGACTCAATACTCTTCCTACAGGAGTCAAAACTGATATTTAACCTGTCCTCACTTTTATCTATTGGCCTCCAATGCCTAGCTTCAAAGCAAAAATTAAGAGAAATGTTTGGACTCGGAGATTTACCTTAATTTATGTAGAGTTAGACAAACCCACTAAAGAACATATTGATATTCAGTTCATTTATCATCATCGAGAATATATCTAACCAATTCATTTGTTTGATCCCATAAATCTTCTCGTATTAAAACTTTATCCATATAAAAGGTAAAGAAACTATCAACAGAAGCTTCTATGGAAGAGAAAAAGATCCATAAACGTTTACCCACAAAGCCATGAACATGTTGTGGATTTCACGATTGCCACCTTCACAGCAGGATGACAAATGTTTTGTCAGTTGACAGGAAATCACAAGTTTGTCTAATGTAAATATACACAGTTCAAACATTATGCTATCAAAGAAATAAGAAAGAATCTAGCTTACAGTATTAGCTGTGACATATGGCCAAACACATGATAGGGAAATAGCTTACTATGATGTCAGATAGATAAGAAGGTCAGCAGATCCACATGCTTGTTATCTTTCTTTGACACATTGTTAGGAGAACTTCAGTATTCATTCTCATGCACCAGGGATTATATATCATAAGAAAACACCCAAACCAGCATTAAAAAAAGTCCAGGTTATTGTGCATAGCTAAATTCCCTTTTTTGTTTCCTTTAGCATTATGTCCAACATAATACGGTACAAAATAGTACTAAATTAAAAAAGAATGAATAGGATTAAAGCCAATGAAACTCATTATTTAACTAGATTACAAAAGGAAACAGCCATACCTCGATGACCACAATCATTATCCACTGACTGGCAATCAGTTTCAGCTCTCTTATTTTCTGCAGGAGATTGAGAAAGCATGTCAAAATAGGTTTTACTGATAGCAAAAAGACCAGAACCTGAATATGAATATTGTTGGTACCATAATAAGAGAAAATGGTATGGTTCGACATGTATAATGGTATATCAGCTGTATCTTCAATCCTTTTTCTTTTCATTCTCTTCATGGCTCTTTTACTGTGCCTTTTACAAGAGAAAGGTACCAATCTGGAAACAGAACCATCTAATTCTATCATTTTTGATTGCAGCTGTTTTTCACGCTTATATGCTACAAGTTCCTTGTCATATAATAAAGCTTGTGAGTGGAGTTCATTCATCCGCAGTTCTAACCACTGACACCTCCACATTAAAGGGCTGATAAACCTTCTCCAGTGAGCAGTAACTTTTTTCTTCCTGAAATTGAGCAGGAGAATAATTAGAGTACATAAAGTGCAAGGAAATCAGTTGGTAACTATTTGCATTGCAAACAGAGAGATGTAGACTAATAAGCATCAAGTTCCCATGTATAACATGATAATATTTCTTGGATCAACTAGGCACGAAGTTCACTACTAAATTTATAGAAAAATTGGTGCTTCATCAAGATGTTTTACATAATTAGAAACAAAAAAGTTCAATAAGAAAAGTATTAAGTGGTTAAAAGTTAACAAACTGGAAGGAAAAAAAGGAAAAATACAATGTCACTTCCTATTATGATGAACAAGAATGAAAGGTTCCAAGACAACACATATACTGCAGCCATATTTTATGTAAAAGTAACATTCAATAATTTCAGGGAGCAAACTAATCAGAAATACATGAAGTAAAATCTTTTATATCATCTGAGTAATTAAAATGGAGCCCTCACTCTCTTTTTTACTCTTACTCTCCCCAGTGTGCATGCTCCTTATGCATGTTCATGTGAGAGAGAGAGAGAGAGAGGGGGGGGGGGGGCAGATAATAATTCTTATTAAACCATTAAAAGATAAAGGTAATATTGGTTCATCAAGAGATGCAAAATTAGTACCAGGAACAAGCGGCAAACTCCATACACCTCCGGTACCCACAAATCTCAACAAACTCCATACACCATCAGTACCCGTAAGTCTCAACAAACCCGACACAATACCTAGTATATATATAAGCTTTTTAACATGAAAATGGGGCTGCCTGTGGAGCACAACTCATTTTGCAAAGACTCAGAAGTCTATGGAAATTCTTTCACAGCACAGGTACAAGTTGACGTCAACCAAGTTGGTGAGCTTTAACAAAAATTATATATTAGGCCAGTTGCCTGTTACGGAAAATGATTGAAGAGTTTTCTCCTTTTTTACTCTCTTTATTCCTCTTTACCTTTCCTTTTTATTCATATTTTGCATTTGGGGCTAGGGTTTCTTCCCTGCAATGGCAGATTACCTATGAAACACGATTTCATAAGTATCTATGTCACAGATAGATATTTGATATGTTTATTGACCCATTTTCACATATGCATACAACATAGCATGCAACCAACAAACATACTTCCATATTCTCCTAGACAATAGAAGACGCTTTATAGATGAAAGAAGGATGACAAGTGATTAAAGTCAAGCAAACAAAATCAAGCACGGAAGAGGTCAACTAAGAATTCCCAAAATGCTGAAGTGATATGAATATCCCGGCAATGCTAAACAATACATATAACATAAGAACAAAGAACACAAACATGAAAACAAACAGAATTTCGTCAATATTCCTTTCCAGTACTATAATATCCTGTAAGGCTATAACTAACAAAACAGATCAGCAAAGTCAAAAAACTAGATATTATCTTCGACGATCAACAAATTATTGGTTGAAACAAAGTGTGCACTACAAACTCGAACTCTCAAGTGTTAGCATGAAATTAAATCATCAGATGATGCTTCATAACATGTTCTCTATCTCCCAAGGTTTTAAATATCAGATATCGGGCAAATATCAGATGAAATTCATATCGGATTGTGGATATCGGGGAATGATACATAGTAAATATCAGACTGCCATATCAATGATGTGCATATATAATATGATGTCCTAAAATGTAATACAAACATGCTTAATGAAATATAAGCGTACAAAAAATGTAAATAATATATGTTTAGAGTCACAAACCAATTGTAGAAACTTACTGAGAGAAAGGAGAATACAAGAATTTTGCTAAAAGGCTTCATAGGGATGGAAGTTTGGCTAAAAAAATTAAAGAAATTTTGCAGAACTAAATTGTTTTGCGACAAGCTATATAAAAAGATATATCGGCCAACATACTGGTTGATATATTGGCGATGTCAGGGATATATCAGCCAACATATTGGTTGATATATCAACAATGTTGGGGATATATCGGCCGAAAATTGCCAAAATTGGTAAAGGACATTAAGATCATACCGTTTTGCATCAAGCTTGATGAAAGAATACATCGGCCGATATATCGGGCTATATCAGGGAAATTTAAAACAATGCTATCTCCTACTTTATAATATTATTCGTTAGCTCTGTGCTTTATGCCTAAGTATGTTTTTTCTATATTTAGAGTGTATAAATTACATTGAGATGAGCTATTCTAAAATATCATTTGAATCTACATATCATTTCACCCCGTTTTCTTCCCAGCTTCCCCATGTTAAGGGTTCTTTGTCAGACTCTAATATCTAAACCAAACTTGAAGGTCATGGCATAGCAATTAGTTAAACCATTCTCATCTTATTTCAAGCATATATGTAGTCAAGATAGAATCAAACAATCAAATAAAAATTGAACACATGTCAACGCGCAAATTAACAACATACTTGCGAATTCTATCGAATCCATCCAAAACCGATGGCTCCCCATTCTCTGCGCCCATAAACTCTGTGTGTGCAAACTGGGACGTAGGAGCGTGCATGAACTGTGAGTCCACCTCCATATCGCTGGAGCTCATCCTCACCTCATCCTCCGACCCTGAAAACGTGTTCCCAAAAGAACTCGACTGCTCTGTCGCATCCGGATCGGGATCCCCATTCTTATCCAAACCCATTACTCCACCACCATCTTCTCCAACTCCAACAACGTCCACTTCTTGATCCAAACCGCTGACTTCTGACTTATCTCTCGCGGCTAAAGAATCCCCATAGAATCCACTGTCCTCAAAATTACTCTCACAGACTAACTTCTCATTGGAATCCCCATTGGCCTCCTCGGATTTGACCACCATTTTGAGCTTGGCTTCTTCATCGCCAGTAGCCAGAGGTTGAGCTGGGGCCATACTGACCCTAACTTTTCAAGATAAATCTTTCGACAGGAAAACCTCAAATCAGTAAAAACCTAAGTCGTAAAACCCTAAAACAATGAGAAATTTGGTAAAACATAAACTCAGCCGTAAAATCCTAAACCTAAATTTTCCAGAAAAATCTGCAGAAAGATGAAATTTTTAACAGTGAAAGCTAAAATAGGCAGAGGCTCTAGTAGAAAACCTCTTAAAACACTGAGAAATTTGGGAATCCGAGACAACAAACCCTAGGTGATAAACCCTAAACCCTACGATCTAGAAACGAGGCAGATGAGGAATTGGCAAGGGGAAAAGGAGGAAGGGGAAGAATTTGGACTAAAAAACGAGATTTTGGCGGATCAAAATTTGTTGTTAGATTGAATTCAAAAGGGATTTGAAGGAAATCGAGGGGATATAAGAGAGAGCTCGGCTTCTGAGAGTTTTTTAATCGCGGTTTTAAGGGATTTTTTACTGTATCGGTGGAGTATCGAATTGATGGAGGAGAATATTCCGTAGTGAGGAGAGGAGGGGGTATTTTTGCAAAGGGAACATTGCAGCTAAATACCACAAAGCTTTCCTGTTGTGTCACTTATATACTATAAGTTGTATTTTATAACAGAAAAATATCATACATTGCTATAAAATTGGCACATTAATACTATAGATCACGCAAATGCTAAAATTCTCGCCCGAATATTTGTCTCGCTAGAATATTTCTCTATAGTACTTACATTTTAATTTTAGAGTTTTTTAACTATTTATATTTGTTAAATTTATTATATAATTAACCAAAAGTCTTTTTCAAACTTATCCTAATTCTACTTTAAAATAGAGTTTGGATATGATTAGTGATAAATTTAACAAATATTAATAGCTAGAAAGTTACCGAATTCGCACGTTAGTATCATATGAGAACATTCATGTGATAATTTCCACGTTTGCATGGTTAAAGATACTAACATACCCCCTTTTTTAACAACTTACGGTATTTTTCTGCCACAAAATGCAACATATGATATATAAGTGACAAATCGAGTAAACTTTATGGTATTTAAGTTCAATTTAGTCAGTTTGCAACATACCCATAGACAAAGTTAAATTATTATTTAGTGAAGAGCATATTTCACAAACCCCGTGAAGTTAGTAAATTGGAGAAAACACTCCTAAGATGGTCCTGACATTCACATGTAGAGCTTACAAACTATATAATTATTGGGTTTTCTCGATATCAATCCCCTAAATCTTTAGGTGTTTTGACATTGATCCCCCAAATATTTATCTTTTAAAATTAGTCCCCTAATTTTTTTTGTGAAATTGGTCCCTCTAGTTAGCATCAATTTGAAAGATTGGGGAATAATTTCAAAACACTTAAAAGATATTGGGGACTAATATCAAAATATGTAGATTTGGGGAATTAATTCAATATATGAAGATATGGGAGACTAATTTGAAACTATGAAGGTTTGGGGACTAATATGGAAAAAATCCATGGCTCCATTTACCAAAAGGTTTAAAGAACAAGGATTACAAAGAAGAGCTAGGTTAAAATAATCTGTTAAAGTAAGATTTATTTTAGCTCTCGTGACTATTTTTAATGTTCTATTTTCTTTATAAATAGAGGGGTTTTCTCTTAACGCGTCTAAATCAGAGTATTAGTAAACCCCTCACTTTGAGAGATTAACTTATTTTATTAACTTATTTTAACTCCTTTAGAGGAATTATCTTTAATTTTATTATTTTTATTATTTTTATTTATTCATTTATTTTATTTATTTTTTTGCATTGTTTGTGTTTGGCAAATTATGGAGAGTTAAGTCAATTTAACTATTGTATATATATTTGTATTTGGTAGGCTAAATAGGGGTTAAGTCTTCTTAACTATTTATTTACTTGTCACCAAAAGGCTAAGGAGGGCTTAAGTTATCTTAACCCTTTACTTACCTGTCACCAAAAGAAACCATAATGATTTTACACTAGATCAATATTATCCATTTACTATTTCTTTCATGACAGTTGTTGCACTAGATGATGTTGGATCTGAGATGCAAGCCTAGAGGGGGTGAATAGGATTACCTATTGTTTTTTAAGATATCACATACTATGCAACGAAATAAAAATAAGAACAAGCAAAATAGTAAATAATGCATATCTTGGATAAACAATCTAACATTCACTCTTCCTTCTCGCAAAGGGACCCTTCACAATGTGAAGGTTCTCTTGAATCACAAATACGATTCAGTAGACTTACACGATCAAAATCCTAGTCGTCTAACCTAAACTCTTCACACACGAGTATCCCTAGCCCTAGCTGGTGATCAATTCCTCAATTCAACCCGGCTTGAGTGCAACGTAAACCTTCAATTCACTCCAGCTTGAGTACGTCGTAAAAACAAGTTTAAGCCAATGAAACAAATAATAGTTAAGCGCAACTAAAAAGATCTTACAGCCCTTTGATTATGCAAACTGTTCTCCTAATGATTGAAACTTAGATATGAAAGAACGATGATGATGATGAAGTCCAAGGGCATCACTCCTTGAAGATTGTTGATCTGATGAGGAAGAACGACATTGAGGGTACTTTTTGCGAAGCTTGTGCAAGACCCTTTCAAGAAATTTAAGTCCTCTCCCCCCCCCCCTCCCTCTTCCTCTTTCTTTTTCTCTCTCAATTAGGTTAGAAAAATCTTTGAAAAACAATAGAAAAGAGCCTATATACCCCCGGCTTTGAAAGGCTAAGATTGAGTCCAAAACAGATAGGAGAATCATAAATCTGGTGATCAACCATCAATGATCGGACTTAACTATCGGTGGTCAAGTTGTCATCATCGATGATTATGTTGTCACCATCGATAATCTAAACCTCTCTTTTGCGTCATCGATTGTATCTTCGATCATTGATGATTAATAGATTAGGTCAAGAGCATTCCGAAAAGTTATTATAATAGTGATTCCGATAAACGAGTCAAAAGTTATGTCTCGTACAAGTTTCAGCTTCCATGTATGTTTCCAACCTGCTACTGATTGTTTCAACGTTGTCTCGCTAAAACATTCATAATTCATATCTCCAGCTATGCATCTCTAAATTAAGTTTCATTTATTTTTGTAGACTCATAACAAAGAGATGGACACTCCTATATGCTTAAACATGATTTTAGTCTCAGATATTTTTTCTAGAATCAATTGTGATTAACTTATTTTCTTGCTCTTTTCAATATCAAATTTGATTCTAACTTCTGGCATCCGGTATAAAACATCTCAAACATATATTAGACCAATATGTAAGTTTGTTATTCTTTAAATAAAATCAATTGTACGGACACGGTCCTAACAGGTGAACCTAAAGATAAGTTTAGAAAATTATAATTAAAAAAAAAAGAAAATTTGTCAAATACAACCGTTTATAGTTTATACTTAGTGATGACTTTATGGAGCTTAAAAATTTTTTATACCCTGAAACTTTAGAATCTCAGAAGAAGCCAACCAAATACTTGTTTTTGTTAGCTCTATGATGCAGAACTTTCACTTTCGGCTTCTAAAATAAGCTGAGATATGAAAATATCATGTAGTTTTCTATTGTTGAAATACTTCTCAATCTAGATTCTCAAAAGTAACCATTTAATTGTAAGGCATCATGTTTTCTCCAACACTATTCTAAGGTAACAATATCCTAATGAACATATTAAAGTTTGAAAATTTTCGGAATCTGAACTGCAACTAGTTTTAACCAAATACATTATGTATTTGTTTATTGTACACGTAATGCTAAATTTCTTTTCTTGTTATGGTAACATTATGTATGGATATTAACTGCCAGGTATAGCACAAGAAATGCTATGAAATTACTGTTTCAAATTGTATGCTAAGTGAATTTATTAAGTATAATAGGACCTTAGAATCAAATTGGAACTAGTGGAAGCTTCCAAATTTAAATTAACAAGTTCAGATGACACCTACTAATTGATATGAACATAGCTGTCAAGATCGAAATGTTTCGTAACGGTCATGATGACATGATATAATCTTACTCTTGTTACATTGCTCTTAATTTTACAGTATTTAAAAATCAGCTCTTAAAACATGTATCTGGTAGAATTTCAATCAGGATCGCTCTCATGCTATGTTAATGTTAATATTCTTCTGCTATACTAAAACTTCGAAGTTACAGTCATAATTATATACTCTCAACAGTTTATAGCTGTACCAAAATCTTAAAGGCTTATCAATGTATTTTGTGCCATATACCAAACATAATTTATCTTATTATTTTATAAAAAGATGATGCTAGCAATTTTAAGCAAAAAACTAATAGAGTCAGAGATTCCGGGCTAGTTTAGGACAATATATATATATATAGCTAAAGTTTGTCTGTAACTGGAAGTTTCATAATTCAAATATAAATGTTTCAGAATGAAACAGCTCGTGTCTTTGTCCCTTGCCGGCCTGTTATATTCATCTTTGTCTCATTTCTCCCTTATTTCATTATTTGAGAGAAAGTAGACGGCAAGCTATGCTAGAATTAGCTGCACTCTCAAACTCTGTGTCTATTTGTATAAGCTCAATTTTTGTCGAAAAATAAGTAGATTAGAGTTTTATGCTAATGTGCAATGGAGAAGAAAGAAGAGAAGGAGATTGTGGTTGCAGGAGAGCACCATGTTCAAGTTGATGAAGATGGTGAGAATGGCAAAAATGCTGATAAAGAAGAGGGGGAGTATGAGATTGTTGAGCAGAAAGAGGAGGAGAAAACAGTGGAGGCTAAGAAAAGCAAGAGAGTTGCAGCTTTGGATGCCTTCAGAGGGCTCACCATAGTGGTAAGTTAGCTAATGGAGGTTCTATGCCAAAAAAAAAAAAAAAAAAAAGAGAGAGAGAGAGGTTTCTAAAACTATGCATTTTTTTTGGTACATGTCCTTTAGATTTCAAGTTTTAAAAATGATTTTGGAATGATGCAGATAATGATATTGGTGGATGATGCTGGAGGTGCCTATGAACGTATAGATCATTCTCCGTGGAACGGCTGCACTCTCGCAGATTTCGTTATGCCTTTCTTTCTCTTCATCGTTGGTGTCGCAATTGCGTTTGCTCTCAAGGTACATCTATTAGAAAAGTGTTGGCTAGAAATCACGTCCAATCTAGAGTTGATGGGCGGCTAGGAACTTAATTTTTAACTCAAAAGCTATAGCTATTAATTAGGTATTGATCTCAACTCTTATTTTAAATTCATCACTGGTTTTATTCTATTCAACGTGGGACAATATCCCTATGTTAATAATCTAAACAAAAAGAAGCATCATATACACCTTAGTGATTTGGTTTGGCATTAATTCCATTTCTGATAATATATATTATTGAAGATTAATCAAATTTGAATTAGTGGAATGGTTATTTTAGTTTGCAATGAGCATGACCAGTTCGGGCTGTATTAGTCATGGAATCTGAATCTGGAAAAAAAAGGGGAAAAAAAAATTCTCATTAGAGCTTGACGACATCTATTCAACTACTTTGCTGATGATGGTTATAGCGATGGCAACTGAAGTAGCCAATCTTATATATATTCTTTGATCCAGAATTATAACTGTTTTGCAAGAAATTTTAAAATAGGGTAAGTTTCACAAAACCCCTCTTAAGATTGGCCGACTTTCAGATAAACCCCCTGAACTTTAACCACCCTTAAGTTTGGGGCGTTTCAGAAAAAACCCCCAAATGTTTTCAGTTTTTTTAATTAATCTTCCTAGCAGTGCTTCATGAAATGGCAAAAGACCAAATATCCTTTTCAAATTAACGCTCTAATCTATAAAGCGATCACTCTAATTAAATACTAATAAGAATTATCTCAAAAGTCGGCAAAGTTCAGGGGGTCATGTGAAATGTGCCCAAAACTATTATAAAGGACATGAAAGAGTTGGCCATCAGGGACATTTTAGTTATTTGCATGCATGTGATTTTACAGAGTGATCAAATTCAAAATTTACATTGCTTTGAATTTTCACTGAATTTGCCCCATTATAGCTTATGGATTCAGGTCAATGTATGCTCCTATTAGAATCCACAGTGAGAAACAAAATCAACTAACAATCCTCTTAATGCATCACAGAGAGTTCCAAACCTCCCAAGTGCAATCAGAAAGATAGTCATCAGAACTCTGAAGCTTCTCTTCTGGGGAATTCTTCTTCAAGGTGAGCTTAGCTTCCAAAATACAATAACCTTTTTTTTTTTCCTTCATCTTTCATCTCATAACTAATAATGCCGGTGTATGTTATTCACTGAATCAAGGTGGATACTCTCATGCTCCTGATGACCTCTCCTATGGAGTTGACATGAAACAAATAAGATGGTGTGGTATTCTACAGGTATTTATACGTTGATTATTCTATTCTATTCTCTTCAAATTCAATCTTTGAATTCAAATTCGTGAACCTGTTCTTTTCTGGTGAGTAGAGAATAGCACTAGTCTACTTTGTGGTGGCTATGATCGAGGCTCTAACCCTTAAGCTTCGACCAACTGTTCTAAGCTCAGGAAATTTCAAAATTTTCAGTGCATACCATTGGCAGTGGTAACTTCATTTCATTATCAAGTTCATATTGATATCTAACTTTGCATTTTCAAAGTTGTAATGTTCTAACGTAATTACACAATTATTTTTATTAATAGGCTTGGAGGCTTCATTGCATTTGCCATATACATGGTTACTACATTCACACTATACGTTCCAGATTGGAGCTTTGTGTTCCACAGTGATGGCGATCCTAATGATGGCAAGACATTTACAGTAAGCATACAGAATTTTTCAGTATATTTATGATATTTCTTTGCAAATGTAGTCAAATTTCAAATTGAATTAATGACAATCAATTTCAGGTTAAATGTGGTGTCAGAGGACGCTTAGGTGAAGCTTGCAATGCAGCTGGTTATATCGATAGGGAGGTTTGGGGCATTAATCATCTTTACTCACAGCCAGTTTGGATTCGATCAAAGGTAAATTTAGTACAGTATGTGCTCCAATTTCACAGTTTAGATTTTGAGTTAATTGTAGATAGACCCCTTGTAGTATAGCTGCGAACAAGTGTCTCTTTCTCCAAGGATAAAAGGGTCAATAAATTTCACTCAGGGGGTCTATATGAAACAATAAAACTAGAGAGGTTGTCCGTTCAAAACAGCGATACTACAAGGGGTCTATCCACAAGTAATCCATCATTTTTTTGGTTCAATGTTTCTTTCTTATTATTATCAGGCATGCACAAGTAGTTCACCAAATTCAGGACCATTACAAAAGGATGCTCCTGCTTGGTGCCTTGCTCCCTTTGACCCTGAAGGCTTGTTGAGGTATGCCTAATTTTCCCGAATAATTTTCATACTTTTAAAACTTTATATATCAGTCTTGTAATTATAACATGATGTAAAGTTGAATTGTGTATTATTTTGGATTTAGCTCAATATCGGCTATCCTCTCTGGAACTATTGGAGTCCACTACGGACATGTCCTAATTCACTTTAAGGTAAATTTTAGATATTGTTTTACGAACTATAAAGAATCATAGGATTATTATTATATGTTTCATGATGTATTTTTTGTGTAGGGCCATAGAGAAAGACTCAAGCATTGGGGGATAATGGGGGTTGGTTTGCTCATAATTGGCATCATCCTTCATTTCACAACTGGTATATATGCTTCTTTTATTGCACATTATATACTAATTATGCCATCTATTGTTATCTAACCATATTAAGAATTTTTAAATTCTAATAGATTTTCATTTTACGAAAATTTTACTTTGTAGTCATTCCTATCAACAAGCAACTATATAGCTTCAGTTATGTTTGTTTCACGGCGGGTGCTGCAGGAATTGTTTTATCAGCCTTCTACATATTGGTATATTATTAACTCCATTATCAATTTTGTTCAAACCTAAAAAATCATGTAACCATTTAATTTAATTTTTTGCCATTCTCTGTGATTTTCAGATTGACGTATGGGGTATAAGATTGCCATTCCTGTTCCTAGAATGGATTGGCATGAATGCTATGCTTGTCTTTGTAATGGCAGCGCAAGGAATTTTTCCTGCTTTTGTGAATGGGTGGTATTATGAAAAGAAAAAGAATTCTCTTGTGAGTATGATCTAAGTATCGCACAGGATAGCATGTTTTGATTTTTAGTTCATTATTGATACTAACAATTTATATTTTCTAATATGGCAGGTTCATTGGATTCAGAGGCATGTATTTATTGATGTATGGCATTCACAAAGACTAGGGACTCTTTTGTACGTAATATTTGGTGAGATCGTCTTCTGGGGTGTTGTAGCAGGCATATTTCACAAGCTTGGGATCTACTGGAAACTTTGAGCATTTTTCAGAAATGTGTACTTGGATTGATTTTCTCTTCAAAGAAAGCATGTATTATGTAACAGAATTCCAAAATGCTTTAAATGAGGTGGTGTATGCCTAGATGTTCGTTGCTTCCTTAACTGTGATTATATCACTTTCCCTGCTCTTCTATCACTTCATTTTGCTTGCTAAAATTACCTCTATTGGTTCTCGTTAATCATTTTTAAAAAAAAATTAACCCAGCCCAAAATCAAACTCAAAACTGTGGGAGTCATATGGGAACCTCCCAACCGTCCAGGTCACCGGCGAGCTTCTTGTTCATCTTCTTATTAATATTTTCTTATAGATGTTAGTTCTATCATATCTCTATGTTAATCATCCATCTCAACATTCTTATTACCGCTACATCCATTTCTTGGACATATTTAATTGGATGTTAATACACAAAACATTGTTTGTTTATGGTCACCTTGAAGATTTTTTTTCCTTCAAATTTGTGGGTATGAATAATTACATAGCACTCTAGAAGAATTTCAAATCTTTAAGCATATTTGAATCTCTATTCTCTAAGTAATATTATCCTAAATAGTGTTTAAAATGTCTATAGTGAAAGGAGTAAATTACACTAAACCCCATAAACTTTCAGTGTGTTTTAGTAAACCCCTATGAACTTTTGAGAAAAACTCCCAATATCTTTTGCGTAAATTACACTAAACACACAAAACTTAGTTCTTTTTTAACTCTTTGTTAAAAGTAATTCTGTTAAATATAACTTGAAAACATTATCCTAATAAAAGTAAAATTAATTTTCATTAGCAAAAATTTTACTCTACGTAATTTCACCCATCCGCGTGAAAATTGTGGTTACACTATTTAGTAGATTTAGTAATACAATATCATACAACCCCCTAGTAAATACAGCTCTAAATGTAATAAGCAAAAAGAGAGACTTTTATTGTCATGCGCTTGAGGGTAGTATGATCATAAAAAAAATTTACATTCCGAACTTTAAAGAATGTTAAAAAGAAGGTCATAGTTTATAACTAAGATATGAAAAAAAAAAAAGGTACCGGGACCAAAATGGCCTCTTAGCCAAATTTCTTTCCAGGGATTTTTCTCATATAACCCTCAAGTCTTCCATATTTTTAAACTTACCCCAGACGTTAGTGTTTGCAAAATTACCCCTCTAACTCAACGGTGTCCCAGGGGAAAACTCGAAAATACCCTCAGTGAAAAAAAGAGCCTTCCGCTCCAAAATTCTTCGTTCGCCGCCGCATGGCCACCTCTGTGCTCGTCGCCGGTCGGTCCTCCGGCCATCTCATCAACTACATTGAGGCAGAATGAGAAGTTGGGAAGTTCAGGCTACTGTTAAGGAATCTTGATGTTGGGAGCTTCAAGGCTCAGGAGGAGGAGCAGTTTGGGTGTTGGAGAGAGTTTTCAGAAGTGAAACTGTGGATGCTCAGGTATTTCTCATTGATTTTGGACGGATGCAATCAAGCTATTTCTGATATGTTTTTTTCTACGCAAAATTATCAGATTGGTATCTTTTGTTGACTCTACATGACAGGTTGGTATGTTTTCTTACTCGGGTGATGATATGGTATATTTTGTGGGTCACGGTGACAAATACCCCCATTGTTTGGTCAGAGCCAAAATTCTGGCCAAATAGAGGGTGTCACGTGCGTCCGATGCGACTGCCAACATTTTTGTTAATTAAAATAATTAAAATGAGGGAAAGGGGGGTTTTTTGCTCAAATTAGGGCTAAAAAAAAATTAGGGTTCAATTGGTGGTGCTCTTCTTCCACCTAGGGTTAAATTTGGTTAGGGTAACTAAAATTAGTTTGAAGAATACATCTCCTATTTCAGTTTTCCTAACCAAATTAACCCTAGGAGGATGAAGAACACTCCCAATTGAACCCTAATTTTTTGAGCCCTAATTTGAGCAAAACCCCACATTCAGCTCATTTTAATGATCCCAAGTACCATCCACATTGGACGCAAGTGACCCGCGTGCCTCTATTTGGTTTGAATTTTGCCTTCGGCCAAAAAAATGGAGGTGTTTGTGACCTTGGTCCATGAAATATACCATATCTTCGCTGGAGTAAGAAGCTATACCGATCTATTACAAAGGGTCAACAAAATATACCAATAGGGTAATTTCACTTCGATAAGCACTGTTCTCTTGAACCATTCTAATTGAATGCAATGTCAAGATGCGCATGTCCAGCTTAAGATGCACACATCTAATAGAGGATTCTAACCTGGAGATTAGATAGTAAGGGTGGATTGCTCTAAAGATTCTTCTTGTGTGAATTATACAAGCTAGCGTGCATATTAGTCCGAAGGTGTTTTTGGGATTATTAAATCAAAGACCAAAATTTCCTGAATTGTGTTTAGTTTAGTAGTGTTACAATAGTTTTGAGGGTCCTCTCCAATTGTGAGAAATTATTATCCATACATATTTAGCTACTTCCCATTTTATGCTGATACTGTTGTTTTTACCCTCTCTACTCTAGTTATCTTATGTTTTTGATTTGAATCTCAGAAATAATACAATGTCAATGACAGAGACATGGGAAATTGCGGAAAAAGCATGGCTTAACATTGTGGTCATCAATCTATCCACCTGCTTTGGCCCCCCCTCCTGCAGCCTGGTCTTAACGCCAGCGCTGCGGTTCACTCCAAAATTTGTTACAAGGTTTGTATGAAGCATAGTCTGAGTCATGATTATGCCTATTAAGTTCATTACCATATTTCATGCAATGATGGCTAGGTTCTTTGCATTGTTCAATTTTAAATATATTGTATCTTCCTCATTATCAAAGCCCATATTTCTTAAATGAGATGCACTGGCAGACATGATCATGCCCACTAATATCTGAGCATATCCTACATGATACTCTGCTCTGGGAAATCTTTAGCGTGCTCATATGGGACCAGTTTAGACCTTATCTTCCATTAACGAAATATCAAATTGTACATTTGTTTCGAAGAATTTGATCATTATGATTTATGAGACCACAGTAAACTGACATTCTTGAGAGCATTGTATGCATTTGGAGCTTCCTGCAACATGCAATGATGATTTTTATGATGAACTTGGACTTCTTGGATTCCCATTGTTTTGAGTTTTTTTGTTGGAATGGCAGTATGTCTTTATGCTTATCCAATTCCTTGATCTATTTTGCCATGATAATTTTCAGACTCTTTTGTGTACAGAGTGGTGGGCACTTCACTTATTGCTTGGACTTCATGGAAGCAAATGATATAATAGGTTATAAGGTTCCTTCATGGGCCTAAGGTCTTGTTTTTTTGTTTTTGTTAAACATCCGAAGTGTAGATGCCCTCTCAATCTATGTGTTTCTGTTGAGTGCTAGTATACTTGCATTTTTGCGTTACCATCTTATACAGCTAACGTTTTGACTATAAAATATTGTCATGGTTGATAACCTGGAATGATTTAAAGATGGGTTTTATATGAATTGTCATTGTAGCGTTTATGAACTCGATTCGTGAAGATCTCCTAACCCAATATAGTATATAATTTTGTTTGTAATTCTTTTATGAAGATATATAACTGCAAACTTCAACTCATTTCACTGATATTCTTGTCTCGACACGCGAGAGAGGTAGATTGTATAGCCTAATTATATAATCAACAGTACTCGTACGTCATTAAAACAAGCGTGTACTACTCCTGCATTTCACTATATTCACACTTTTACATGTAAGATACACATTGAAACTAATTTGAAGTGAAATAATCAAGTTTCATATTACCAGACTATGTATTATATGTTATTGCATCTGAACCTCCCAAGACCGTGCAATGGGAGGGGCCTCTTCCTATGGGTTGCTCAGCAAGATCTGGATCTTATAGTTTGGCTTGATTTCTTTCTAGATGATTTAATTCTTAAAGCCCCTTCCAATGCACCAGAACTCCGAATTTGTGGTGAAGACCGAGGGTTATAGTTTTATATTCTAACATGCACCTGTAGTTCCACTTCAAATTCGTGGCCGATGAGAATTGAACTTGGGTTATTCTGATACTATCTTAAAGTCTCTCGAAATACATCTAACCTCCGAAGTTGTGGTGAGGGTTGAGGGTTTAATTTTATATTCTAACATTAGTAATAGGATTAACTTATTGAATTTAGTCGGGAGTTATAGGTAGATATAATACAGTGTGATTATGTATTGCTTATACCAATTTGCATACTTAACATATATATCTGTGTCAGAAGATATTCAGTATTGAAGTTAGTGCTTATCATGCACAACCAAAACTCAGAATTCACCTTCATTAGTTTCATATTAGCAATAATTGAGGGCTTCAACTATTTTCTTTCACACCAAAAAAAAAGAAAAAAAAAAGAAAAAAGAAAAAAAAGAGGGCTTAAATTCTTTTCATCATTAGGCCATTATCTTATGAAACAACCACTTATGTTTTCTCCAACATGTTTTATATCATCATGATTCTACCAAATTGTACATGTGAAGCTATGATCTAATAAGCAGAAACCAGCTCATAATGCATGTAAAATCTCATCAAGACCGACATTTAACATCCATCATTTATGTGAGTCTAATCTTCTTGTTTTCAATTATGAAGATGTCCAGATTTTTAGGAATCAAGAAGTGGGCACATAGTCAACTTTCAGATCCTTCGACTTTCTCTAACATGCTTCTTGCAATTCTTTTTTCATAGAGTCAGCCAAAATGTTAAGACTTCAATACTATATATTCTTTCTTGTTAAGTATTTCAAACTTTGTACTCCAACCTGGTTTTGCTTCCTTTATTCCTTACAATTCATATTGCCGCGAAATTATTTAGATATCTTATAACTAGATCATTAATCTTATTACACTCTCAACAGTTCACCACATGCTTGGTGGATCTCTGACGGTAGTACTACAACTATTTTCTAACTAACTTCTGAGCTCATTGTTGACAGGTTTACTGTCGAAAGTGAGTGACCTGTGCTTGCTCTTGTGAATGCTTTGGTGAATACCTATGTAAATAACTTAATCTTGCTAATTTAATGATACTAACAATTTACCGTGCTTTAATGTTCTTCTGTCAGTTATCTCATATCCTCATGACTTGCCTTTCACTCGTGCAAGCTTAGCTGGCCACCCTGCTCCACTACGCCAAACCACCTTTTCTGTGATTAGGTTATAAACGCCAGCATAGTTCAATGAAACATCATAGATCCAAAAAATCAAAATCCCATAAACATGTAAAGTCTATTGTATTGATCTTTCTGGATGATCTTTTACCTGCTCCTACAACCTGCAATCATCATGTGATGGTCCAAACTCTAACCATAAGCAGTCTAATTATGGTTTAGGTGACCAAGAAAAGGGGACACAATGGGCCCCACAAGAACATGTGATGGAAGTAAAATGGGGCACAATTGGTGGGGTTTGTGTCTCATGTTTGTGGGCATTTGAAGAGTGCTCCTGTTTAATATGAATCTGATGCCACCCCCCTAAAATAAGGCAGAGGCACCAGAAAAACATTAGGAAGCGGTTTCTGAATTTATCTTCACCAGCACTCCATGTGCTCTCTCTTCACTTCACCTTCACCTTCACCCTTTGCTCCCTCACCATCTTTAAAGAAAAGAATCTTTCTTTAATGGCACATGGAAGCCCAATCATGGACTGTTCTTCATTCTGGCAGTGCCATGTGCACTAATCACTGCAAGCCCACCTCCATCCCCTCCATTGTTTTCCTTCATATATATTGCTCTCCCTCCATTTTCATACCCCATGTCACAATGAGCTCCTCTTCAGCCTCCTCTTCTCCTCTTGCTCCTTCACTTGAGCCTTGCGCTAGAAACTGGTAGTTCGCTGTCTCGATGCCTATCTTTGTCTGCTCCAGTATTTGCACAGTTCTGATTTCATTTGTTTCCCTTTTCTAAGGTCAATAAGCGATGACTCGCTGAAGAGATACGTATCGTATGCAAGTGAGAGTTGCATCCAGGAGCTGCTCTCTGCTTCAGACACGAGCAAAGCCGAAGGTTTTGATGGGTGGAAGATTCTGTCGATGGATGATGGTGTCGAGATATCCAAGCGGCATTCTGGTTCTCTGCACGTGTTTCGCAGCCGATGGCTGCTGCGCTCCGTCTCTCCGCAGCAGTTCATGGCCGTTGCCAACGCCATCGACGCTGCAAAGGTAAATCAAAACTCTCTCGTTCATGCATAGAATTTGTTATGTGTGAAGTAATTTCTAAGTCTTACTATATAGGGGGTGTAAGTTGTCGCAGTCATTTGTTTCCATTCAACTGTTTTATCTTGCTTGCAACATGATGTCTGATTGAGAATGTCAGTGACAAACTGGCTTTCAGAAATGCGCGCTGAGAAGGGGACAGAAGCTCTTAGATTAGTTAGATGAAGACTCATTTTTTTAATTAATAATTCATTTTTATGTCATAAGAGTGTCAGGTTTCCTACAACTTGAAATACCTTTAATAATTTTTTTTTAAACTTTTGTCTCTGTCTGCTCTTTAGTACTTAATCTTCAAGGTTAGGTTCATAGCATAGACAGAAAGGCCTATTGGTATAGAATTGTTCTTCACAGTACACTGCACTTGTCCCTGAAGCCAGTTCATCAGTTCTTTATAATAACTAAATTAGTTATTAGAGAACACTAACCACTTTGCCTTAGTATCCAACACCAAATAGTGACAATTTTTATTGTTTTTAGATTACTGTGGTTGATTATCTTACTTTGGGTACCATGGAGTAGATAGGTAAATGATTAGGCGTTGCAAAAAGTTGCTAGAGATTTCTCGAGACTATCTTTAGTGGAAAATCCTGTTAAAACCTCAGATAATTTTTGAAGCATGTATGAACTATAAGGACATGATGTAAAACTACCCTGTGGTGATTTGTTGCTATTTTTTACTATAAATAACGTTCCCGTTAGTTGTTCGGCGCTGTCCTTTAGTCATTTGCAGGGCAGTTTCCTTCTGCATCATTGATGGTAAATTATGTTTGCAATTTCGAATTTATTGATTACTTCATTTGAAAATTCTTTTTGTATGAAGGCGTCAAGATTTAAAATTTTCCTTAACTTGTATGCCAGAGGTATCTCTCAATGAAGACATGCTTTATATCTCTATAAGAACCAGGAACTGCTCACTGCTACAGCAGATATAAAAGATTGCTCAGCACTAACTTTATCTCAACACATTGTTCCCAGCTTGAGGAAAATAATCAATTTCACTCTAATAATTCATGAATGTCTCCTTTAACTCAAAGAACAAGCTTTTAGAAGTAACTGTAACTTAGAAAAATAGCGCAGTGCTAAACGAGGAACTTGGAGGATCTAATAGGGCAACTGCCGGAATTAGTTGTTACCTATTTAATGTTAAATTAAAATAGGTTTGTAATCAAATTTGTACCGGTGCTGGTTCGTTATAATAAAGAAAGTTAATGAGAGAGAAAATGTAGATTAGATGGAGACTCGAGTTCTAATATTAGAGAAAACTGCCGAAATCAGAGTACAGAAAACAGTAACAGTATAGAGAAAGGTGTCAACAAGATGCTGGCGAGCCTTGGTTTTCTTTTGGACAATAAGCTCTTCTTTCACATAAATTTGAGTTTCTTCTTTAAACGTTCATGATCTTAAAACTGAATTTTTGTAAAAACTTCACAACTGTACATATTCTTTCACTTAAATTTGAGTTTCTTCCTAACCATGCGTGCTGTTATTTTTATAGAACTGGATTTTTGTGAGAGCTCCACAATTGTGCATATTTTGAATGATCTACACATCCAAAATAGCCCCTGAATGAAAAGTCTCAAAATTTGAAAACATCGCCCACTTATCAAACAATATTCTTTCTATAGATAAACAACTGTGTTTTTTGCAATTTTGTTTTAACCTGAAGTTTCAAAAACTCCTCTAGTTCGTAGAACAACTTAAAATGTGTTAAATTAGATGAACCTGTGCATCATCCATAAATTGATTCATTGTTGGAGTTCTTACAATTCTCGCCGTGGTGTTCTCACATGAAAATTTCCTTATAGTATGTACGTGCACGTGTGTATGTATGTACATAACTATCCGACCATATTCTCTTTCTAGCATTTCAACTATCGCCGATGCTTTCAGTGTAAATAAGTTCATGATACTCTGTTAATTTAAGAGGGTTTTAATTTACTTATTGTTTCTTATGCAGCAATGGGATCCAGACCTGGTAGAAGCCAACTACATAAAAGCCCTCTCGAATAACCTCAGCATCATTCGCTTGCGGTTTGGTGATGCCTCAAAACCTCTTTTCAAGAACAGGGAGTTTATCGTTTATGAGCGGCGCGAGACCATGGATGATGGAACCCTGGTAAATATATCACAAATCCTTAGCCTCAGTTGTTTCTAATAGCCTTCTCCTATTGAATGTTTTACTCCCCACCTTCCAACTTCATCTTTTCTAGCATCTTTCCAACTTCAAAATAACAGAAGTTTCAAAATTGAGAACTTATAGTTGTTTGACTAGCAAAATTCAAACTTGATAACATCATGTAATTCATTGCAGATAACCCCCTACCCACGAGCTGAGGGGTGATAACTGTTACTAAAGGTGTAAACAAGGGGGATTATATAATTTAACCGATTCATTTATGGAAGAAAATCAAGATTGCGTAGTTTTTTTTTAGTTGTCATTACATAAATGAAAAATATACACAAATTTTTGTCTCAGGTGGTTGCTGTTGCCTCTCTACCGAAAGAGATTGCTGCAGGATTGCAACCCAAGAGAAATAACTCCATCAGAGGTCTCTTGCTACAGTCTGGATGGGTAGTAGAAAAATTAGAGGATGACTCTTGCTTAGTGACTTATGTTGTTCAGGCAAGCATAAATGATACATTTTAGTTTTACATATATTTTTATTTTTATTATTTAGTTTTACTGAAAAATGATTTTTTTTTTTTTTTTGCTTTTTAAAATTTGCAGTTAGATCCTGCTGGATGGTTGCATAAATGTTTTGTGAATAGACTGAATACGAAGCTGGTCATGATTATCGACAATCTGGAGAAATTAGCTCAAGCTTGTCCGATAAATAGTGGAATATAAGAATGTTTGCAGGAGGGGAAAAAAATGAAAAAAATGTAAGGATTTGTAACATATGGGTAAATATATATAGTATATAGTATGTATAATATTGAAGATAAGCTGCGATAGGCAAAAAACAAATTCCTTGATTTTTTTTGTTTTCTTTTGCGTGTAAGTTTTCATATAAATCAATAAATGTGAGGTGCAAGTTTTGAATTAAGCTTGAACATGAATTAAGTGGGAGTGTTCTTGTGTAAATTTGTGTAAAATATGGGACAAACAATTAAAAAAGTTGAAGCTTGAATTAACCTATTTTTTCTTTTGATCATAAGATTTTAGAACCTAATAGACACTACCAAATTATTTACCTTATTATGTCAGAGTGGAAGATTAGTGTATAAGATATTCATTGAAAAAAATAAATAAATAAAAATGTTATTTCTTTGTGCACGTGTGTGTACCATGTATATCAAAGTTATGATGTGTACTGAAGCGTATATGTTGCTTATTTGTTTTTGTTTATTCATTTTTGTGTTTCTGTTGAAGTTAAAATCTGAATCAAGTGAAAGGAATTTGTGATTCATATTTAAGGTAAAACTTGAAATATGAGCTGTTGAATTTACCAGTGTTACCATGTTTTAGAAATAATATATAATTTTACTAAAGCAGTTGTAGCTAGGTGCACAAATGGCAAGTGATATTTGAATTATGACATTGGTATATTTTGTTGACCCTATGTGATATATTGGTGTATTTCTTATTTGGGAGATGATGTGGTATATTTTATGGACCATGGTGACAATTACCTCTATTTTTTGCCCAGAGTCAAAATTTCGGCCAAATAGAGTCATGTGCATCTGACATGGCTGCCAACGTGGATGGTAATTGGGATAATTAAAATGAGCTAGAATGGGGATTTTTGCTCAAATTAGAGCTAAAAAAAGTTAGGGTTCAAATTAGGGCTGTTCTTCTTCCTAAGGTTAATTTGGTTAGGGCAACTGAAATTGAAAATGAATGAAATTGAAAATGAATCCATCTCCAGTTTCAATTATCCTAATAAATTTAACTCTAGAAGGAAGAGGAACACCGCTAATCTTAATCCTAACTTTTTTTAGCCCTGATTTGAGAAAAACTCATTTTCAGCTCATTTAATTGATCCTAAATACCATCTACGTTAGTAGCTACGTCGAATGCACGTGACACCTCACGTGATCCTATTTGGCCAGAATTTTAACTCCAGCAAAAGAATAAGGGTATTTGTTACCGTGGTCCACAAAATATACCATATCGTCGCCGAAGTAAGAAAATATATCAATATGTCACATAGCGTCAATAAAATATACTAATCTAGTAATTTTGCCCTTTTTTAAAATATTTATCATTAATTATTAATTTTTTGAAAACAAAATCTTATCTACTACCGTTAGTATTTTCTAGAAGCAAGATACAACTGTTATTTGTTGTGTGAATGACAATTGAAATTTATTTTAGTATTGATTGTTAAGTATTAATTATTTGGAAGAATATCTAATCTAGTACTACTACTATTTTTCTAGAAACAATACAGAATGAAGCATGTAGCTTTCATTCTCTCTCCTCTTTACGAACCCCCCCCC
>JBAKGM010000412.1:3875516-3892082 GCA_037177215.1 Asparagus racemosus | reverse complement strand
TCTTATTGCGATCTAGCTCTCTTGTTGTGCCCTTTGTGCACCAGAGGTGCTGCCGAAATTTCCGCTGCGCACAACAAAGATTTAGTTATTATTGATAGGAGAACATCTTTCGAAAATATTTCATATGAAAAAAATGTTCTTGAAAAGCTTACAACTATCTGAATTATGAAAAGTATTTTTTAACTCTTCATTATTTCCAAATTCAAACTAAAACTTGAAGACAATTACTTGCTAACTGTCAAACTAAAAACTCGAACGGCCAGCTCTCCGACCAGAGCTAAAAACAATTCCGGTGCTCCTCCCTCCTCCTCTTTACCTTATCCTGATCTCTGTTCACCCCTCACAAAATCCCGCGGGCCCCGCTTACATGCCCACCCAATCTGAACCGTCTATGTGCTGTGCGTCAGATGAACGGTTCAGATTGATGCTAGCTCTGGTTAAGTTACCTCGAGTCGCGGTTCACGTGATAAAGTTTCGTCGAAGCGCGCAAGTTAGGGTTAGAGAGAGAAAAAAATCGCTGAATTGGGAGAAATAATTGAGAGATTTCGCCCCCAAATTTTAGTAATCTAGTGATTATTGAGGAGTTTCGCTCGATTCAAAAGATCACTCGATGTGGAAATTTTGTAAGTTTTAGGGTTTCATTCTGCCCTCTTTAGCTCCGCCTTTATCTGGTGATTCTTTCACATTGTTTAAGCTTTGATGCTCATTTTTATGTAATTTATGTTGATTTCCAGGTTAATAATTCGATGGAACTATAAAAGAGGGTTTTTTTTTACCCTAATTGTTTAATTTCAACGATTCAGGCAAAAAGGTAAATTTTCTTTTTTTTTTTCTCACTTTTTTAGTGAGCTAAAATTCTAGGTCTTTGGATAATAGCCATTAAAATGCGATATTGTTGTTAATTACTAGATTATTTTACTAATGGAGGGCATTACATTATCTACACAAATGGAATTCCATAATCCCCATGAAGAAGAGGAGGAAGTAGAACCCATGATATCAATCCAATCCCAACAATCTCAACTAGATGAACACGATATCGCCATTGAATCAATGGCACAGAGCTCTGATACCCAACTACCCCACATGGATGGGCATGAGGTCATGATTGAATCAATGGCTCGCAACTCCGGGTCAATGACCGAGGGGGCAATGGAGGAATCAGAGAGCCTGAAAATTTCTGGTGAAATTCAAGAACCGATACTTGGGTTGGAGTTTGAGTCACCGGATGCTGCCCGGGCTTTTTACTCCACTTATGCTGAGCGGGCTGGTTTCAGGGTTCGGAATAGCAAGTCGTTCACTTCTAGAGTTGATGACACTGTCATTATGCGGAGATTTGTGTGTTCGAAGCAGGGGAGGCCTACGAAGAAGGACCCTTTTGATCTCACGAAGAAGAGGAGGAACCGTGTTTCATCGCGGGAGGGTTGCAAAGCCATGATGCAGGTAACTGTAGTAATTATGTTCTTTGAACTATTAAGATACTTGAATTTGAATCGTTAGCTATTGAAAATTCATATTTGTGAACTTATCCCTCATGGAATGGTAACATAGATGATACTTGTTACCGCTGGAGTATTTTTTTCATAGTCTTTTTTGTACTGGAAGTGATTTAAGTAACTTTAGATCTTTATTTAATCTTTGTAAACTTTTTACTCCGAAGTTTGATTGTTTCACGGATAATACCCGTTAATTGATTTTCTTTTCATCAAAACTGTGGCTATGCTTCAGGTCAATCGCCGTGAGAATGGCAGGTGGTCTATATCAAGGTGCGTTCTCGAGCATTGCCATCCTCTAGGAATCGCTTCGAAACCCTCCCTTTCTGCACAAAAGAAGCTAGCCAAGAAACCTTGGGAACTAATTCGCCCAGCTTCTACTATAGAGTCACAGCAAAACGGGCTTGGGCCAGGTGGAGGTGTAGCTCAAAGTCTCCTGGAGTATTTCAAGAAAATGCAGGCAGAGAATCCTGCATTCTTTTATGCTATTCAACTTGATAGAAACAATTGTGTCGCAAATGTGTTCTGGGCTGATGCTAAAGCAAGGATGGCTTATAGCTACTTTGGAGATGCAGTCACATTTGACATGACTTGTAAAAAGAATAAGAGGGTTGTGCCATTTGCTACTTTCACAGGTGTGAATCATCATAGACAGGTTGTAGTGTTTGGGTGCGCTTTCATGACCGATGAAAGTGAAGCTTCTTTCACTTGGTTGTTTGAAACATGGCTTGCCTTGATGAGTGGTCGGCGACCAGTTTCACTTGTAACAGCATGGGATGATGCCATCGCTTTGTCCGCTGCAAATGTGTTCCCTAATGTTCGTCATCGGTTTTGCAAGAGAGATGTATTTAACAAATGCAAGGATAAGTTATCTAACGTCTATGCATCACATTCTTCATTTAAAGGCGAGTTCAAGAAATGTGTGAATGAGCCTGAAAGCATCGAGGAATTTGAGTCGAGATGGAAGTGTCTAATAGAGAGGTACAATTTAGAGGATGATATGTGGTTGCTGTTGCTATATGATATAAGAGAAAAGTGGGTTCCAATGTATTTTAAAGGCACATTTTTTGCAGAAATACCTGGTGGACAGAAATTGGAAACAACTTACAAGTTCTTTCAAAGGAACTCCATTACAACAACGACCTTGCGTGACCTCGTAACCCAGTTTGATAAGGCCATGGCAGGGCAGTACGAAAAGGAAGTCCAAGCAGATTTTGCTACAATTAGTGCTCGACCGGTTTTGAAGACTCCATCTCCTATGGAGAAACAAGCATCGGAAATATACACAAGGACGATATTTGACTTGTTTCAGGAGGAACTCGTAGAGTCTTCCAGCTTCTTGATGGATAAGGTTGAGGATGGGGTGACTACCAAATTCCGTGTGGGCAAAGCTGCTGATTCCAGTAGAGGATACATTGTAACTTATAGTGCTACTGAGAAAAGGATGAGTTGTACTTGCAGCTTGTTTGAGTTCTTTGGTATCTTATGCAGGCATGCTTTCAGGGTCTCTTTGGTAGTTGGTATTGTCACACTTCCTGAGGAGTACATCTTGAGACGGTGGACCCGAAATGCCAAGAATAACATAGTATCCTATGAACATTGCACTGCGGTTCAAAGCAATTGTTTAAAAGCCTTGAATTGGCGGTGCAATGATCTCTGTCGTGATGCCATTAGATTTGCAGAAGAAGGGGCCACATCTGCAGTGATATATAAAGTCGCAAAGGGGGCACTGCAGAATGCTTTCAACGAAATCTTTGCTGCAAAAAGAGGTTCATCATTCAACAGGACTAGGTATGCTTACATACCTTGCTAAGTTTTATCATCCTTTCTCTTAAAACACTATAAACTAAGTAGGATTTGGTTAGCTTTGTGGTTCAATGGTATTGATACACGGGTGATTTGTTTGACATATAACTCAAAGTTTCATACTGTCTTTTAATAATTTTGAGGACTCGAGTTTGCTGCATTTAAACTACATGTGGATTACCTTTTTCAAAACGTTGGTTCTGAAGGTTAGACTTAAGGTGATCAAAATTTAAGTAAAATGAAAATTTTTGTGAACATGGCTGCAAATCCCTTCCGCCACCAAGATTTGTTTATTGCAAGATGTTGATTATTTTATTGTTTTATGCAATTTTGATCCAGGTAAGGGAGGCAGAGGCCATTTGTTCCAAATAATACCTTCAAGAAGACTGCCACCAGCAGCTATTGAATTATTTTTTCAGATACAGCTGAAACCACTTATAGATCCACGAAGCAGCAACTAAGCTGTAAGAATTACCCTAAAGTTTTTCACTTCGAGCTTATGGTTACATCACACTATACGCATCACACGATACACTTCTTGTGCATCATCTCGTTTTTTGGCCCATGTTTGTCTGGGTTCATGTAGTAAATTTTGTTCTTCATGCCAAATTTTCATCTATTAGGCCTGAAGTTTCTCACAACTGGATTATTGTGCATGTATTCTGTTGGAATTTTCCATGTATTGCTCAGAATATTGATAAACTTGTAGTGGTACCACGACGAAAGAGTATTTTACTTCTCGTCTAGACCTAACTGCAGGGAACTGTTTTCATTTGTTTCTCTGTAGAACGTTTGAGAGGAAGCATTTGTTAGTATTATCTTGAATACATGGATGTTTTAATCATAGTGTGCATTTGTAGTTAACACAACAGTGATAAAGCACCCATTTACTAATTTTTACGTAACTTTATTCATTTCTCCATTCAGTCCTACATAGGCCGCATCCTACGTTAACTTTGGCAAGTACCATTTCTAGTTATTCCCTTTTCACTTCATATTTCGAGCTGACCGGGTATCATTGTTCGAAAAGCTTGCTAGGCGCTTTTACATGACTGCATACCCATGACTTATCTTTTAATTTCTTACGAATATCTTGCTCAAGATTTCCTTTCACTTGTTTAGTTTTATATAACTTGCCTGGTTATGCAATGGTTTTAAATCTTTTCAAATTCAACCATACAATTTCATAAAAACCAAGTGGCTGTCAACAATTTATTATGCAAGTGCCTTATACAATTATTGTGGTGAAAAATCTTGCAGACCCTCTCACTCTGGCTGATGGGACTGAATCTTTGGCATATTCCAAACGAGTGTGAAGCATAATAATGAATCAACACCTCAAGCAAGGGATATTGATATATCAATTTTTGGACGCTTGTGTATATCTATTCTTATCAGAGAAATGCTTGTACCCTTCAAGAAAATACAGGAAAACGCTGCATTTTTGTCAAAGTTTTGTGAAGCTCAGCAGCTTTCTCTTCATTGTAACGACATGTATAAAAGAGTAGAGCTTCTGATCTCAATCCTTGTTGTTTGATATGTCCATCTTGTGTAAGAATTGTGACTAAATTCATATGTTTTTTGAAATTTACACGCGTTTGTTGAATCCTATCACTCATATCATATTTTTATTAGTTGATATTCTACTTTATACGTGAAATTTTTTCTGTTCTGCGAAGATTCAGGAATTTAATAGTCAACTGTACTATTCCAAAAGTCTTTCTGAGGTACAGAGAGCTTATTTTGAATAGTGATTTACTGGATAAGATTTTGGCTTTCATTGTCAACCTTTTTTTTGGGGGGCTAAGTCAGAGGTTCATTTGTGGAGTTCTTTGTTTTGTTTGTATACAGAAAACATTATGACTAAAGACTATAGCTGATATCAGGTTTCTCAGGGGAACTATGATTTTTACTGAAAGGAAAATAATTTAATCTTAAAGTTTACATCTCTGCTTATTCAATCGTGGAAGTCCATGAAAAACATTAAAAAAAAAAAATTGTGCCCTAAAGTTCATAACAAGGTTTATAAATTTATGAAACCTCTTTATTGCAGTCTTCCTTCTTAAAAGTTCATATTTTTCTTTCAGAACTATATGAGAAACTCCGTAGGAAAATTATGGCCATTATTATTATTATTATTAAAAGTTTGACCCTTGACCTTCACCATAAAAAAATAGAGGCTAAATATTTCTTGCAAAGCAAATAAAGCATAAAAGGAGTAATATGTTTAAACCTCGTAAAATAAGCTGTCTATACCAAATACTATTTTGCATAAATTGTAGATAATCATCCTGGCCTATGCCATTAATAGTACTTATTATTTCTCAATTATTTTATTTGCATTTAACACCTCTAGATTGACACTTTCGGAAGAATAAACTCCCTATGAACCCCTATCTGCCATAATTTTATGGATGTTAAGAACAAATAAAACAAACAAGGGGTGATAAATATTACTGAATGCATGGTAAATTACACTAAACCCATGAACTTTCAGCATTTTGTAGTAAACCCCTATCAACTTTTAAAATCACGCGAAACCCCCAATATCTTCTGCAGAAAACCCCCAATATCATTTACGTAAATTACAAAACCCCCAATACTTTCAAAATGTCTTTTTATGTTGTTTTTTAGTTCTAATTTATGTCTGCAAAATACAGAAACTTATTGGGGGAATTTTGCAAAAACAGAAAATTTATTGCGGGTTTAGTTTGTTTTTCAAAGTTCACAGGGATGTAGTGTAGTTTACCCCTGAATGTATTGATGAGGGGTTATCTGCAATTTTCCAATTCATTTGCCAACCACATAATAATTAACTACTACGGTTACACAGCATTATTAATAATAATCAGTGGGGACCACTCTTCCTTGTTCTGGGTCCCATCCCTTGGTCTCTCTTCCCGTCTCCAAACCAACTATGAAAAGTCCACAACAAAAGCGGTGACCAGATCCTCAATTCTCCATCAGCCAAAATCAAAAGCCCAGGGTCCATCTACGGTAACCTCACCGCTCAAAGGATCTCTCTCACCGCACCACCACCACCAATAAATACCCCAACAAAAAAGAAATAAAACCAAATCAAATCGAAACAATTATAAAAATAAAAAACCCGAACAAAACCCTTACCCTTTCTCTCCTCTCAAAATTCTCCCCCCTCATTTGTACCGATTCAAAAATTGAAGCTCGCCCGAAACCCTAATCGTAAACCCTAACCCTAAATTGAGCCCTAATTGAATGGAAGGGGGAGCGGGGGCGTACAATCCGAGGACGGCGGAGGAGGTGTTTAGGGATTTTAGGGGGAGACGAGCCGGAATGATCAAGGCTCTCACTACTGGTAACCCTAATCTCTTTGTTTTCGCTGAAATTTTTTTGAATTTGTTGATTTGGGCTGGGGATTAGGGTTTGTTTGGTGCTGATTTGTTTGGTTTTTTTTTTTTTTTGGGTGTTTTCAGATATGGGGAGGTTCTATCAGCTCTGTGATCCTGGTGAGCTTTCCTTTCTGTTGTTGATTTGGATTATTTTATGATAGGGTTTCAATTTAGGTTTTGGTTTCAGGATTGCTTGGGATTTTTGGACTTTGAATCGCTGGTCCTTTGGTTCAATTTATGGATATTTTTTGTTATTTTTATTTCTATCAGCATGTTTGACAACTTTGGATTATAATCCAATTGGCTTGTAATTCGGAAATGGATTATAACCACGTGGATTATAAGCCAAAGTGTTTGGTAAATTTAGTGGAGTGTAATCTATTTTCAATAGTAGAGTGTTTGGCAAATAGATGGCTTAGAAGCCATCATTATTGTCAAAATGACCGAAAAGCATTTAATGGGGCTGGAGAGTGATAAATGGAGCTTGGAATTTTCTAAAATGATGATGGATATATTGGTCTTTTACACGGTCAAACCTTGTGGCTTATAAGCCACCAAAAAATGTAGCACATGTTTTGTTAATTTAGTGCTGAGTTGGGCCTTCTATTACAGAGTCCATTGTTAAAGAATTTGACTACTCTACTGTTCACTGCTGTGACACTTTCATATGATTTTTTTCAAGGATAAGCTGAATAACAGTTTTTCCCCCTTACTTTTTGCCCATTAAATTATGTAGTTAATTGGCACTAAGAATTCACTTTTGCTCTGTATTTCAAACTCAAATTGGTTTCTATGTCTTCTTTTTTAAATTGTTGGGTTTTTTTATTTATCCTTTCGGTTTTCTTTTCTGTTCATTCAACTTGGACTTAACATTATTAAATGAGGCATTTATGAGCTTCACATTGCAATTAATATCTAGTTTATCACAAGATTGCTCCCTCCAAATTCCTGTATGGACACTATTTAATTAAAAATTTGGGCCTTCATTCTGGCCACATTGTCAGAAATGGCATAGGTATTGTATCAAGCCTTAGCAGTAAAAATACATTACATACAAATTAACTCCCTCCAATTCCATTAAGAAAAGCTTTATGCGCTCAACGTTGCTCTACTTCAAATTTAAGCTTCATCACATTCTGGATTGCAATCTGGCTTTTGAATTTAAATGTCCTAATTGACCCATAGAAAATCTGGCTGGTTCATTATAATTTATGTCGCTATGTTTTTTCTCCTTTTTTTTTTGTTTTTTTTGGTTTTGGTTATAGGATCTGTTTGGTTACTTTTAGTTGGAAGTGGATTTCCAATGACATGAATTGTGGAAGTGCCTTCTATTTTAGTTTGTCATGTGTGTTTTTGCAATTATCGGTACACATCAAAATAAGTTTTCTATTGAATTGATCACAACATTAATGTATGTGAATCCAATTTCATGATTTTCTCAAAGAAGTTGAATTTAACACATGACATAAATAGTTGAAAGTGATATTACAAATTCACGTAGTCAAATGCTTAGACGCTGAAATTCAATAAATAAGTACCCTGATTACAAGAAAATTGCATACACTGGATTTGCAGAATGATAATCCTCAAATCAGCTTAATCTACCTATTATCTTGCTCCTTTTTTTTTCCTTCTTCATTATAATTATATTAAACCTGAGCCCTCTGCTGGACTAGATTCCCTTTCCTTCATCAGTTATGCATCTTACATTACTTTTAATAATTTTGAATATAACCCGGAGGCTCTATATTACTGTTTACATTATAATAACCAGGAAATTGTTAATTACTTTAGAGGTTAGTTCAGTTTTCACTCTTGATATTAGAATTTAATTAGAACTTCTATAATCTTTTGGGTGGTTGGTGTTTGAGAGTGCTAGATTATGCCTATGCTTCTCTGTGGTGATCTACTAGGCTGTGGATGGGTTTCGCAAAGGGTGTTTCTTCTGCACATCTGGCTGTTTGGTGAAGGTTATAATCACTTTTGTATACTAGATGCCTTGTTTTTTTAACCTGTCTAGAGAGGTGACTTAGTTAACCCTTTGATTTTTAGGCCTGTCTCATCTTCACCCATATGCATAGATTGTTTTAGTTTGCATGACACTATTTATTATGGCATATAACTCTTCACAACCCGCACACTACTCTTCGAAAGATGGGAGGTAGTGTTCTTAAATGTCAGATATCGGGTTCATGTTGGACAAAAAAATTCCATTTAGTGACGGATATTGTGATTGTATTGGGGATAATAAATACCAGAATGTCATATTGGATAATATGTGTACACATCATAGGTGTTTTAAATGGAACTAGAGATTCTAGACATACATTCAGGTCATTAAATTAAAAATAGTTTATTAGGGCAGAGAGGCTGAGGGAGATACAACTAAGAAGAGTTTAGAAAGAGGCAGGGAGATCGATAAAGAGGAGCTTGGCGATGGTAAAACATGCAGTCAAGGATGAAAGGGTAACAAGCTGACCTCGTCGGTGAGGAGACTTGAGACTTGAGAAAGGCGAGGCGTAGCGTTTAGTTGGGCTCTAAACCCAAACCTGATTTTAAAACAAATGTTAATCCAAAACCCGATTTGACACTGTTCCGTTTCATTCTTTTTTACCCGAAAATATTGCCTGATGCATCAGGAAAATCCAAAATGTCGCCCTTTATATCAGGAAAATCCCGATATATTGCTAATGTTTGCTAAAAAATCATACATGAGTTAGAAAATCTTTGTTGTAGCAAGCCTTACAAATCGATATTGTGAGTGGCATGTCGGACATGTCGGCTTATTTTCTAAACACTGAGCATATACATAAGATTTGGCATGTTTTGAGACATATTCTTCATTCATATTAACTCTTTTTATGATTTTTACATTTCCACAAACAATATTAACAACTATGATGTAATTTAAGAGAGATGCTTTGTTCAGTAGTATTTCTCTCCGAATTTTATATTTTGATGAAGAATATCAACAACTATTGATGCCCAATTTTAACGAATACTCTTAAAACTTGGTGTGATATGAGGGATGATGGATCATACTGGTTTCCAATTTTAACGAATACTCTTAAAACTTGGTGTGATATGAGGGATGATGGATCATACTGGTTTTACTAGTAAGTCTCTTATCCATGGATTTTCTACTTTAGGTGGCTCTCGATAATCCTGCTATTATTACCAGATTGATGTGATTGTATACACTCGGTGTAAATGTATAGTTGGAGGTAGTGAACTAAGAAACAAAGAGTCCTCTTATTTGAGAATTTTGCCTGAAAGTTAATTATATATTTTTTGTTTCTATTGGAAGACTACCTATGATGCTGATACTTGCATTGCTCTTACAAACACATCCTTGTTTAGAGCTCATCCAAGTACAGAGCTGTGGTTATTTTATGATCATGGATTATGTCCTCTTTTCTACTACATTGAGAGCAATATGGTGTTTATCTCATGGAGAATGGATAAAGTGCTTTTATTTTCTTGAGAAAGAGTAATTACTTAAAAACATAAGTTACTCATTGAACAATCTAGATTACTGCTTTAGAATCGTAAATCTTTAGCAGGACAGTTATATTTCTCTTATGATGCCGTCATAGTGAATGCTCCTGCTGTCCTTATTGTAACTTGATTATTATTTTGCAGAGAAAGAGAACTTATGTTTGTACGGACTTCCCAATGAGACTTGGGAAGTCAACCTGCCAGCGGAGGAAGTTCCTCCTGAACTTCCTGAGCCTGCATTGGGAATAAATTTTGCTAGGGATGGCATGGATGAAAAAGACTGGATTTCATTAGTTGCAGTTCACAGTGATGCATGGTTATTGGCTGTTGCCTTTTACTTTGGGGCACGTTTTGGCTTTGACAAGGATGCTAGGTATATTTTTGTTTCCTGTTGGATATTGGTTGATTGTTAACTTTCTATAATGAGAGTATTTTCCTTCATTCTAAGTCTCATTTAGCACATTTGTCTTCTGTAATATTATGGTAATAACATATATGTCAAATGAAGTTTGTCTGATCAACAGTTCTTATTCATTAACAAGTCTATATTTGGATATAGTTCCAATACTTTGTTAGGTGTTTCTGTTATTTCATTTCTTGTTTGGCCGTTTGGGTCCAGTAACAGATGAGATAACATTTCTGTTGTTTTGTTTATAGATATCTCATGTGGACTGCTTGACTTAGCAATTATGGTTTCCGTTGTATGATGCATTTTAATTCATATGCTTGCTGAAAGGATTGGGCCCCGACAATGTGGCAAATAATTACTCATGAGTAGAATTGTAAAAGTAACTAAGATTTTGCTTTGTCTTACCATTTTTTTTCTTTTGCAATTTGTTAGCTATAGACATGACACATTATTCTTTCTTTTTTTACCTTTTATTTTAATGTGGTAGTTAGTAGATTACAATATCTTCCTTTTCAGTAGAATAATACTCCTGTTTTATGTAGAATATTGGTCTATATTTGCATTCTGTGGCATCTGGTACGTTGGATTCACATATTATTAGCGTACACAATATTTGCATTTTAACGCTGTGGTGTTCACTATGATAACTATACGTGATTGGTTTTGTGGCACAAGCTCTAGTGTGTAGATAGATTGCAAAGCTGTTACCTGCGTTCAGCTTTCTGTTAGTACATGTTTAGATGAAGCTGTTTGTGATTTGTGAATAATTGAATATTGAGATATTATATCCTAGTGAAAAACTAGGAAAAAGGAAATAGGTGCATGCGAGAAAGAAGGCTGCTTAAGATTTACCATAACTTCACGAAAAAGGATGACCAGCAAAGCAAGATTAAGGACTGGTTGATTTCACTAGTCTAGGAAAAAGGAAATAGGTGCATGTTAGAAAGAAGGCTGCTTAAGATTTACCACAACTTCACGAAAATTGATGACCAGCAAAGCAAGATTAAGGACTGGTTGATTTCACTAGTCTGTAAGGCAGTATCTTCTGTACTGGTTTTCCTTAAAGTCCCTACCACAGCAAAAAAACTCTGAAGTTTTGGTGAGGGTTGAGAGTTATAATTTTATACTTTAACAGGCCGGAAAGAGCAGTCCAGTACTGAGATCTTGAACCTTGAGACAGGTTATGCTTCAAATACTCTCCCAACTAACCATAAAAAAAATCTGATACAAACATCTGTCACTCCACATTTTATGTATACAGAAGCTTATGTCAGCCACTAGTTGGGTGATAACTTTGAGCATGGTCTTCTACAGAAATCACACACATGTCTAGATTTTAGTTTGTTAGATACTTACAGTTGTTATTTCATTTTGGCATCATGGATTTACTTTGTTAATATCCATAATTATGGAAGTTGAAAACCTACGTGTCTTTTCTTTAGCTCGAAAGCGGTATATTAAATTAATGGGTCAATAGACATCAAGTTCTTGCCTCATTGTCTATTATGTCATCCTTTGACAAGTTTAAGTTCCACCTGAATTGGAAGCTCCTTTCCTTTGTAGCTTCTGGTGTTTCTGATATCATTGGGTTCAAATTCATCTTGCTCTACCATATTCCATACAAAATATTTTAGAATTTGTGTCTAACAAGAATTAATATGTGATAGCTACAATATGTAACGCTCCACATGTTTCTTCTTGTTTAAAAAAAAATTGCTCATAGCTAGTCTAGAGAGTTCTACCTATACATTTATGGGTCATTATTTTCTCAAGTATCATCATTGAGTAATAGGATCATTTTAGGTTTTTTTATTTTTATTTTTTAAAACATGTTTCTTTCTAGTTTTCCTCGGTGCGTATGATGCATCTTATTTGTGTGTCTGCCTATTGTATCAAGTATGTTATACTTTCATATTAGCATTTAACTAGAGAGTGTATTAAGTATGTTATACTTTTCTTTTAGAGTATAACTAGAGAGTGCTCCGTTCTATGTATGCATTTATGGATGGGTGTGGTGTCTGTGTGTGCTTGTGAGCATGTGTAATACTTACATGTCATAATACCCTTTTAGACTTTTAGTTCTGAATGGTCTATATTCATCATGTCGCATGTGTTGCTAATCTCCTGCACCACCAACTCCTTTTCCCCCCCTCTCTTCTTCTTTTCTTTTTCTCAGTTTTATGGTTTTTCTTCGGTTTGTTTGATTCATGCACTCTTAAGTTAAAGGTAGTGAACAATATGTTTTTTGTCGTACCATCATATCTAGGAGACGCCTCTTTCAAATGATCAATGGCCTCCCTACCATATTTGAAGTTGTGACTGGATCTGTCAAGAAGCAAACAAAAGAGAAAACGCCCAACAGTAGCAAGAGCAACAAGTCAAATTCCAAGGTTAACTCTGCGCCCTTATACCCCATCCTATTATACTTTTCTCATCAACAATCAAAATTGATATTCTTACTTTTGTATTGTTAGCCATCACGTCAGTCGGAGATAAAGACCTCAAAAATGGCTCCTCCAAAAGAGGACGACGATAGTGAAGGAGGAGAGGAAGAAGAGGAAGACGAGGATGAGCATGGAAACACTCTATGTGGTGCTTGCGGGGATAATTACGCAAATGATGAGTTCTGGATATGCTGTGATATTTGCGAGAGATGGTTCCACGGGAAATGTGTGCGGATTACTCCTGCTAGGGCTGAACACATCAAGCAGTACAAATGCCCAGCATGCAGTAACAAGAGAGCAAGAGCTTGAACTTTTGCGAATTTGATGGTGGTTTTAGATATCAGTCAGTGATTAGATGGTCACAGGTTCGGATGCATGACGTTAAATGGATCTTCAAGCTTTGAGTCAAAATTCAGGTTTTAGTTATTGTTCTATTGTTGTGCATGTGTCCTTGGTTATTGTTTCCTTTTTAGTACTAACAATCCAACTGTATGGGTAATGTTGATTTGAAGTCTGAATATTGTCAGCATTTCTAATAGATTGCATCGTGTTGTTGACTGTTACTAGTTGGGTTGAAATTTACTCGAACTAACAAAAGTTCCTCGTTTCTGCCCTCAAATATGTGATATGCGGTTTGATACTGTTATGGCAATATTTTGTTGTTGCTGATTGAAACCGAGTTTGCTTGTGCTATTTATATTCGAAAATTCAGGCACATATGTTTCTTATTTTGTGATTATAGTTTGATTGCCAATCTTGTTTTCGATGCTTGTCTGGTTTCTCCTAAGAATTAGAAAGGAGAATTCTCACCTGTAGAGTTATACGAAGCACTTTCATATGCTCTCCTTGATTCATTCTGCATTTGTGATTTATGAACTGCCTTGTTTGTTCCTTAAATAAATCAGTGCAATCTACTGCATACTGGAAGTATGACATATTTGCTGCCATGTGTGGACTTCCTGGATGAATACTGATGAAAGAAGAGACGTAATCATGCGTCTTTGTTGTAAAAATGTGGTTGTAAATTCCCCTCATTATCTCCTAAGTTGGAAATTAATATGGAAAATTACTACTAGGGCTTCTTTATCTTGCTTGAGATTTTCTAAACTGAGTTATATTTAAGTTTACAGTTCGATGTGGTACGTTATAATGAGAGAATGAGGAGCAGCATGAGAGGGAGGTAGATCTTTTTTTTCAAAAAAGTTTCAGTCCTAAAACATTTGATGCTAGGTAAATGTAGTTCATTAAAGTACAAACTTGGAGTTGAATATAACTCAGCATTTTGGGGTTAAACATCTCCATTGTAGAAAATTGCAGGAAAGAAATTAAGCTTAACAACACATCTTGAGCTGTGCTTTTAACTAAAAGAAAACTTCAAATTTTGAAGAAATTATGGAAAGATAACATCTACATAAGAGATTGAATATCAATGTGCTCTTCTTGGGATTTGATCTATCACATTTAATTAAACCATATACATTATATACGGTAGGATTATTTAGTGTCAAGCAATTTCTTGCTACCAAGCATCAATTTCATTTCTCATTTCTCCATCAGGCTCTGAAACACTTTTAAGACGTTGCAAGCACTTTTCAGTTATTAGGAGAATAGACGCTACTCTGAAGTGCATGAAATATCACACACAACTTAAAGAATAATTATTTCATTAACAAAAAACATCTTCACGCAATATAATACATTTCCTCACTAACATACACTACCTGAAAAAACCAAAACACAAGCAAACTAGTTCATTGGACCTCTATGGCCACAACAGCTCCATAGATTTCAGTGTCTTCTTCGAACTCTCACCTTCGCCTGCGATCAGATCATCGAAGGAGAAGCTAGACCTCTGTGAATCTTCTTCATCGTCGAACTCCACCCAAACTGTACTTATCTTCGTCTCCAATCCTTGAGAAAAGAGATTCATCGAAGATTCATAACTTTTTTGAGCTTCGATTTCTTTCTTCTTACTTTCATTCTCTTTACTTGTTGCTATATCCAACTCCTTAGTTTCAAATTCCTCCATTGATGAAATCTCATCTGGTTTAACAATTCGAACCGAAGGGTAATCCAAGCTTTTACTCACAACACATTTCTTGCAATTCTCATAGAACTCATAGAGACTCGAGGTCTGGTCACAAGCCTTTTTAAGGATATCAAGAGCTAACACCCTTGCGTGCTTCTTGAGATCAAGAAAAGAACTGAATACAATCTCAAGACCCTCACAAAAACTTTCATAAACTCGAAAACTCTCCCTTAAAACCACATTCATTACAGCTTGCATAGCGTGGCTTGATCTCGAATTGATCACTGGCAAACAGTTTATAATCCTATGAAGAAGTTCTTGGCTCTTTGACAGTTTAGATAAGACTGAATCTATTGCTTTCTCTTCATAAGAACAAACTGTAGAGCATGATAATGGCCTAATGGGCTCTAGCCTCCCTGCTTGGTTTATTAGCCAACCCATCCTCTCTTCAAGAAACTGCGAATAGCTCAGTATAAATCTGGAGAAAGGATCAAGATTGTTTGATGGCCTTCTTAGCTCAACTCTCAGGTCACCTGATGACCAAAGATTGCGAAGGTCCTGCTCAAAGTATCGATCACCCCCACGAAGGAGGCGATGCAGGAGCAAGAGGGTCTTGAGAGTTACCAACGGGTCTCTGTTCGACTCAAGCCTAGTAGAAATTCTTCTTGCAAGATAAGTGATTGAACCTGGCGCATTGGAGATCAAGAAGAGGATTTCACTAGTGTACTTGTCATCGAGTGGTGAATCTGACGAGTCTGTGGATCGAAGGATGGCGATCTCTATGCTAGAGAGGATGTTTCGGCTTGTGATTGAAGCTCTACAATTTGCCACTTGGTCCTTGATTGAACCTAGAGTTTCCATGATCTTGCTCTTCACCTTCATCACTATGAATTTTAGGGTGGGGAGAGGGTGCATGACATTTATACATACATGCGCTAATAAGCACTTTTGCGGTATAGAGTTCTGTAGGGGTTTCTAATGAATGTAGACTAGTTTAGTCTATTGATGCTCTCTCTTGACTTTGGGGAGAGAACCAAGTTAAAATGAGTTATACTTGTGTGGGAAAATAACATTCCCTCCTTGTGATATGAAATCTATTGTTTGTATTGTGCTGTAGAAAAAGCTTCCACTTTGGGATATTTGTAAATGGATTTTAGAGGTCAACCCTTTTGTGAGCATGGTGGGAGGAATCACATCCTCTAGGAATAGGATTCTCATGCATCAAAGCTAAGCCTTATTGGCAACCTCTCAATGGCTTTGACTCATAGGCCTACTTTCTTTCTTTTTTTTCACTTTTTTTTTCTTTTCTCTTCTTGTTTGATTCTACATATCAAATCATCATATAGCTTGTGGGGAATTAGGGAGAACAAAGTTGGCATTGTTTACTCTCCCCCTTTTGTGTACTAGAAATGTGGTCATCTCCTTATTCCATGCATATCTATATATATACATATCTCTTTCTCTCTCTCTCTCTCTCTCTCTCTCTCTCTCTCTCTCTCTCTCTCTCTCTCCACCCCCT
>JBAKGM010000412.1:3864769-3875416 GCA_037177215.1 Asparagus racemosus | reverse complement strand
CAGCAACATGTGTAGTAAATTAACTAAAGTTATTTAAAATAAATAAATATAATTACCTTGACCAGTATGTCGAACAATCATTCCGTGCATGTTTGAAATATCATTTATACTATCTGATCTCAATCTTTCTGTTAATACAGATGAAGGATGTTGTTTAGCTACTTGGGTATTGATAGATTCACCAAATCTACATTCTGTAAAACCATATACATGCAAATGTTACAATTAATTATTTACCACAGCTACATTATATAATCTATTTCTAAATTTTTGATGTTCATAAAAAGTGTACACTCACCTTTGACATCGCTGTTATTGGTAATAGATCGTTGCAAATAACATTCATGTTGTGTAAGATTTTTATCTAGCATTAACATCACAGTAGCAATATTGGTGAAAATAAACAAACTAACCAATATAATAATATAATAAAACTATCAAATTATAAGTTAAAATTCAAAAATTCAATAAATGATAACAATTATATAATGTAATGCTTGAAAATATTATTGTACAATGTACCTTTCTCTCCATGATGTTGATTTTCGATGCCATAAATAGCAATGCTAACATAATCCTGATTCTTAGCAAACGATCTAACATGCATCACTTGATTAGTTATATTTCCAAGAGGACGTTTCACAAAGGCAGATTGATCCAGAATTTTTATCTATTTGTTTCTATTTGCATTTAAAATATCCTTATGACATTTTCTAGCTTCATTGCTCTTTATATCAACTCTATTTTCTCAATCATCTAAAGCATTTATGCTACTTCCTCGTCTTGATCTTATGATTTCAAGACGTTGCATATGTCGAAACTTGTATAAATGCACACTACCTTCTATATATTCCATATTCTAACAGAGATCTCTAAAAAATGTAACTATTTAGTATATATTTTTGAATATAATTTGTAAAAATCTGAAATTATTAGAATATTTAGGAAAAAATTAGAAATTTTAAAAAAAGTTATAACTTTTTTTTTTGAAAAGTTAAATTTTGTCAAAATCAATTATATTTTTTCTAAAAATATAAAATTTAACACAATTATTATAAAAATATTTAGAAAATATTAGTATCAAAATTGAAAATCTTACTTTAAACAAAAACCAAAATACTTTTAGAAATGTATTTTTAAAAATTATAAAAAATTGATTGGAATTATAAAAAAATCAAAATTAATTATAAAAAGATAGAAAATATTACAACAATTTATCTTCAGAAAACAAATTTAAAAATCTGAAATATAAAAAATTGTGATAAAAAATATTGGAACACTTTATTTCCAGAATATTATCAAATAACTTATGATCTTAAAAAATTAACTATCTAAGAAAACTGTAAATATACTTAACAAACTAAAATTTTAAATAATACATAGAAAAATCCAAAATTATTAGAATATTTAGAAATATTTAAGAACAAAATTAAAAATTTTGAAAAAATAAAATTTTAAAAATATTACATTTTGTCAAAGGAAATTATATTTTTTTCTAAAAAGTACAAAATTTAACACAATTATTCTAAAAATATTTAGAAAATATTAGTATCAAAATTGAAAATCTTACTTTAAAGGAAAATCTAAATACTTTTAGAAACGTATTTTTAAAAATTATAAAACAATGATTAGAGTTATAAAAAATCAAAAATAATTATAAAAAGATAGAAAATATTACAACAATTTATTTTCAGAAAATAATTGATCAGAATTATAAAAAACTGAAAATAATTATAAAAAGATAGAAAATATTACAACAATTTATTTTCAAAAAATAATTTAAAAAAAATCTGAAATCTAAAAAATTGTGATAAAAAATATCGCAGCACTTTATTTCCTGAAAATTATCAAATAACTAATGATCTTAAAAACTAACTATATAAGAAAACTGCAAATATATTTAAAAAACTCAAATTTTAAAAAATATATACAAAAATCGGAAATTATTAGAATATTCTGAAATATTTAAGAATAAAATTCGAAATTTAAAAATAAATTATAAATTATTTTAAAAAAATTATATTTTGTTAAAGCCAATTATATTTTTTTCTAAAAACAAAAAGTTTGACACAATTATTATGAAAATATTTAGAAACTATTAGTATCAAAATTGAAAATCTTACTTTAAATGAAAACCTAAATATTTTTGGAAATGTATTTATAAAAATTATAAAAAATTGATTGGTATTATAAAAAACCAAAAATAATTATAAAAAGATAGAAAATATTAAAACAATTTATTTTTAGAAAATAATTTTTAAAAAACAGAAATGAAAAAAATTGTGATAAAAAATATTGCAACACTTTATTTTTGGAAAATTATCAAATAACTTATGATCTTCAAAACTAACTATCTAAAAAAACTGCAAAATATATTTAACAAAATAAAATTTTAAAAAATATATTTAAAAATCAGAAATTTTTAGAATATTCAGGAATATTTAAGAACAAAATTTGAAATTTAAATATATATAGAAATATTTTTAAAAATATTATATTTTTTTCAAAGCCAATTATATTTTTTTCTAAAAATTGAAAATTTAACACAATTATTAAAAAAATAACTAGAAAATATTAGTATCAAAATTGAAAATCTTACTTTAAAAGAAAACCTAAATATTTTTAGAAATGTATTTTTAAAAATTATAAAAAATTGATTAGAATTATAAAAAACAAAAAATAATTATAAAATGTTAGAAAATGTTACAACACTTTATTTTTATAAAATAAATTATTTTACACAACTTTAAATAAATTTGGCATAAGTATCCTTTACAGAAATTAAAATAAACTAAATATTTGGAGTTGTTCACTACAAAAGAATATGCATAATTGGAGTTGTACACTGCACAATATGAAAACATTTCTATATGATATTTTTAAAATATCGGATTCAAAATTTTAATATAAAAAATCTATAAAATATTTAAAAAAAAACAAATTAATTACCTTGTTTGATCTTTTCATTGGAGGCTACCTCTACGAAAACGAAGACCAAATACCTTTAACATTAAAAAAATTAATCAAAATCTGAAAATATAACAACAATTAATATAAAAATATTTTTCCAAATCATAAAATATTACAGATCCACAAAAGAATATGCATAATTGGAGTTGTTCACTGCATAATATGAAAAAATGTCTATATGATATTTTTTTAAAATAGTAGATTCAAATTTTTAATATAAAAAATCCATAAAATATTTTAAAAAATTAATTAATTACCTTGTTTGATCTTTTCATTGGAGGCTCCCTGTACGAAGACAAAGACCAAGTACCTATAACATTAAAATATTAATCAAAATCCAAAAATATAACAATAATTAATATAAAAAATGTTTTTCCAAATCATAAAATATTACAAACGAAAATCATGGTAAAAACAATTTCGTATTTTTTAGTTCAAAAAACCCGAATTTGGAGGTGATGGAGAGTATGCCTTTTGGAGGTGATGGAGAGAATATAGCTTTTTTTGGTAGAAAATATATGATTATCGTGATTATATGAATTCCTAAAATCATGATCTTTATATTTGGTAGTTTTATCATTCAGTTTTTTAAAATTATGGTAAACATTTCTATTTCTATAATTCTACAAAAGATACTAAATATCCGAAATAATTTGGTTTTTGTTATTATGAAAACATTTGGTTTTGATAAGATTATCTATTTTTTATTTGGAAGTGGTCAAATATTAGGATGGCTAATAATTGTTATCTATTTGGTAACTAAGGAAGTGGTCGAATATTAGGACGGCTAATAATTGTTATCTATCTGGTAACTAATAATTGTAAATTTTCGGAGATACTAAATATCTGAAATAATTTTTGGAGATACTAAATTTTTGCCTAATAATTGTTATCTATTTTGTAACTAATAATTGTAGATTTGGTTTTGATAAGATTTTTATTTTCGGATTTTGGTAACTAATAATTGTTATCTATTTGGTAACTAATAATTATAAATTTTCGGAGATACTAAATATCCGAAGTAATTTTAGGAGATACTAAATTTTTGGCTAATAATTGTTATCTATTTGTTAACTAATAATTGTAGATTTGGTTTTGATAAGATTTTATTTTTGGATTTTGGACGGCTATTAACAAATTGGGTTTCATTTAAAAACAATAGACGGCGTAGATCAACGTCCACGTGTCAAAATAATTTGTGAAGGAGGAATCCTATGTGGTAACCTCTTGTGAGTTTTGAGGTCTTTTGGTTTTTCTTTACTATTTTTTATTTAGAAGTGGTCAAATGTTAAGACAGCTAATAATTGTTATCTATTTGGTAATTAAGGAAGTGGTCAAATATTAGGATGGCTAATAATTGTTATCTATTTAGTAACTAATAATTATAAATTTTTGGAGATACTAAATATCCGAAATAATTTTTGGAGATACTAAATTTTTGCCTAATAATTGTTATCTATTTGGTAACTAATAATTGTAGATTTGGTTTTGATAAGATTTTTTTTTTCAGATTTTGGTAACTAATAATTGTTATCTATTTAGTTACTAATAATTGTAAATTTTTGGAGATACTAAATATCCGAGGTAATTTTCGTAGATACTAAATTTTGGGCTAATAATTGTTATCTATTTGGTAACTAATAATTGTAGATTTAGTTTTGATAAGATTTTATTTTTGGATTTTGGACGGCTATTAACAAATTGGGTTTAATTTAAAAACAATGGACGGCGTAGATCAATGTTCACGTGTCAAAATAATTTGTGAATGAGGAATCCTATGTGGCAACCTCTTGTGAGTTTTGAGGTCTTTTGATTTTATTTTAATGTATACCCTAGTAAAAGATCGACTAATAATTGTTATCTATTTGGTAACTAATAATTGTAGATTTTGGTTTTGATAAGATTATTTATTTTTATTTGGAAGTGGTCAAAAATTAGGACGGCTAATAATTGTTATCTATTTGGTAACTAAGGAAGTGTTCAAATATTAGAACGGCTAATAATTGTTATCTATTTGGTAACTAATGATTGTAAATTTTTAAAGATACTGAATATCTGAAATAATTTTTGGAGATACTTATTTTTCGCTTAATAATTGTTATCTATTTGGTAACTAATAAATGTAGATTTGGTTTTGATAAGATTTTATTTTCAGATTTTGGTAGCTAATAATTGTTATCTATTTGGTAACTAATAATTGTAAAATTTCAGAGATACGAAATATCTGAAGTAATTTTCGGAGATACTAAAAGATCGCCTAATAATTGTTATCTATTTGGTAACTAATAATTGTAGATTTGGTTTCCATAAGATTTTATTTTTGGATTTTGATAACTAATAACTATTATCTATGTGGTAATTAATAATTGTAAATTTTCAGAGATGCTAAATATCTAAAATAATTTTTGGAGACACTAAATTTTCGGCATATAATTATTATCTATTTGGTAACTAATAATTGTAGATTTAGTTTTGGTAAGATTTTATTTTCAGATTTTGGTAGCTAATAATTGTTATCTATTTGGTAACTAATAATTGTAAATTTTCGGAGATACTAAATATCTGAAGTAATTTTCAGAGATATTAAAAGATCGCCTAATAATAGTTATCTATTTGGTAACTAATAATTGTAGATTTGGTTTTGATAAGATTTTATTTTCTGATTTTGGTAACTAATAATTGTTATATATTTGGTAACTAATAATTATAAAATTTTGGAGATACTAAATATCCGAAACAATTTTCGGAGATACTAAACTTTCAGCATATAATTATTATCTATTTGGTAACTAATAATTGTAGATTTGGTTTTGATAAAATTTTATTTTTGGATTTTGGATGGCTATTAACAAATTGAGTTTTATTTTAAAAAAATGGATGGTGTAGATCAACGTTCACGCGTTAAAATAATTTGTGAGGGAGGAATTCTATATAGCAACCTCTTGCGAGTTTTGAGGTCTTTTGATTTTGCTTTAATGTATAACCTAGTAAAAGATTGACCATACCATAAAAGTTTAAATGAGGCTGGAATTCTTTTTTTTTTTTTTAAATATAGACTTTCTGAATTGTTACTTCAGATAAAAGATACTCCTCAATTCAAGGGTTCAGAAACTTTAAAAAATAAATCCTTCACAAATCACACAGGCCCACATATCCCAAAAATTTCTTTCTTATTTTATTTATTTATAATTCACCTTCGCTTCTCTATATAATAGAGAGAGCCAAAGGCCAAGGAGAGAAACAAACCAAATTATCACTGAACACAATGCTAAAGACACCTCTTCATATCTTTCCTCACCTCTCCTTCTTCCTACTCTTTATCTTCATCAGAACTTGTAACAGTCATCAACAGGTTGGCTTACCTTTATGTCCTTTTTTAATTAACAATTTTTCTGTAAATAACGACACTCTCCAATGTCTTCATTGTAATTTATTTTATTTCATGTTATCAGATTTATATAGTGTACTTGGGGGGTCACAAGGAAACTAAAACACTACATGAAATCCATGAGCATCACCATTCTCTTCTTCATTATGTTAAGAACAGGTTCAGATTTCTTTTTTTGTTGTTTGTTTTTCTCTTTTTTTATTTTGGGGAAAATGAAGAATTTTAATAACTATATTTAGTGAGGAGGAGGCAAGAGAATCTCTATTGTACAGCTACAAACACGCTATTAATGGTTTTGCTGCATTCCTATCTGAAGACGAGGCTACCAAAATATCAGGTCAAGAAAAAATTTAAAATTAAAATTAAAATTTCGTCTTTTCTAGTCCTTTTAATTATCTTTAAAAATATATTCAATCGTTTTTTTTTCTAATTCAGAGATGGAAGAAGTAATTTCAGCTTTTCCAAGCCAAAAGAGATACTCGTTACACACAACAAGGTCTTGGGAGTTCATAGAGACTGCAGAGGGACCGATAAGTACTTTGTGGAAGAATTTGATGCCAAAAAAAGCAAAAAATGGGAAAGATGTAATTGTGGGAATGTTGGATTCTGGTAAAATGAATTCTCTTGCCTTGTTATTTTCTTTTGTTGTTAATTTGAATAGCTTCAAATCCTTTATAAAAATTCAACATCAAATAATTGTTGTAAGTATTCCGAGCTTGACTTATTAATCTTATTCTAAATATATTCAATTGAGGCAAAATTGTTTAGTTGGGTATAAAGCTCTTAATTTTAACAAACACTTCATCTTGATAAGGTTATCAAAACTCTCATAGACGATCACTAATGAAATCGCTAGTTTTTAATGGAGTTGGCTAGCTCCTTAGGTGTCATTTTTATAAGTTAATGTAAAAAAATAAGATTTTTTTATTATTTTGTCCCCTAACTAAACTTTTTTCTCTAGTTTTTTTATTACTTTCAACTCCTAAAATACGTTTGTTCTGAATTCTAAATACATGTCTATCCATGTTAAAATATATGGTTTTTTCATCGACTTTTTTAGATGAAGAGATTTGTGGAAAAACGAGTAATTAGATTGAGGCTTTTTGTAGTGTACCATTTTTTATATTTCTTATTTTTTGACCTCTTAATTACTAACCTGACAATATTTTTGATATTATTATAGTGGTTAGTATTTAGTTTAGCAACAAAAAAAGGGGGTAATTTCGATTGAAAAGTTTTGCATGGATATGGATTTCACAGGTATATGGCCAGAGTCAAAGAGCTTTGATGACAGAGGCTTGGGGCCAATACCTAAACGCTGGAAAGGGATATGTGAAGAAGGAGATTCCTTCAATTCCTCTTCTTGCAATAAGTGAGTTAATTATAGTAAACTCCTATACTTTGTCATCTACTAATGTAATGATTTTTGAGTGGTCAATTTCGTTCCTTTTTGCATCTTATAATGATGCTTAAAAAATTAGCATGCACTAACACATCACCTTTCTACACCACTTTTTACAAGCTAATGATGATCAAATGTTAGCATGTGCTAAGACATTACCTTTCTCTACGCCATTCTTCACTTCTATTTACATATCTCTCTCTCTCTCTCTCTCTCTCTCTCTCTCTCTCTCTCTCTCTCTCTCTCTCTCTCTCTCTCTCTCTCTAAATCATATTAGTAGTTGAAAAGTGGAAGTTGATTTTATTGTTCATTGGTTTGAAGAAATTATTAATATATCAGAAAGTTGATGGATGACTGCTAATTTTAATCCTCTATTACATAAAGTTATGTAGAGGAGAATAATACAGGGTTCTTAAATGTAATGCAAAATTAAGTCATTTTAGACGCTTCTTACTTTTTCAATTATTACAAGCAAAAAAAGCATTTGAACTTGGATTTTATTTTTCCTTTATTTGGTAAACAATTAGTATGATACTATTCCTGGTACATTAATCCATACCACTAGCTCATTTATTGAGTAATTGACTAAATCCTTATATTTTAATATTTTAACTTAAACATAATTATATCATGTATCTTTGTACTAGTTTAATCTGTCCCTGGATTGAGTAGTTAAGTAAATTTCTTCAATAACCAGTCCAAAAAAGATGAATTTTAACTTATAAGTCTCTCATTTTTTATTATTTACATAACTTGTATATGATACTTTTCCTAAAACAGAATTATCTTAATTTTCCACTAGTTCAATATATTGATTACCACTGAGTAGTGACTTAATTTTGACTCAATGAATTTAGAGTTCCTCAGATGATTATGTTGACATTTTAGGCTTTGAATCAGATACTCCCCTAGGATGTATTAGAGAACAATAATATATGCCCAAATAAGAACTAGTTGCATCCTTTGGTTCTTATGATAAGTATTAATTCATGTTTATACGAGTTTAACGATACATTAAGATAATGCTGAAGGTATAATTAGGTGCTTGATGCTAAAATATCACCTTCAAAAGCCCACTTGTGCTAATTAATGATAGGACCAAACAATGTCAAAGGGAAGAAATCTTCCTCTTTCTTAAGTTAATTAATCTCAATTAAGTTTTGCTTTAACCAAATGGAATATTATTTAGCATTATGCTAGTAAGGGAACAACAATCTTTTCTTGTGAGTTTTTATAAGGCTTACGGGGCCTAATGATGTGATGCAACTAAACGCTAGATAAGGATTTATGAGCCCATTTTTAAGTATTCTTGTTGAAGGTGACATACGATGTCTCTGAATGCAATTATGCAAGTGTCATTGTTGAAGGTGACATACAAACATATATCTAAATTCATACAGTCATCAAATTTCTTTAAGGAAAATATGAAATATGATCATCCTGGTTAATTGAAAAGATAATTACCGAGATACAAAAGCGAAACTAAATAAAAAATTTTGATATGACTAGATTTCTTATAAGTTGTCTGGACCCATAAATAAAAAATTTTGATGTAAGTTCTATGACCCACTAAGTGCAATACATTATTTGGCTTAAACCACTGTTAATAATGACTAGTCACTAATTTTCTTAGCTCGCAAAGACTTACATTATAAACTCATATAGTCACCCCATCTCAAGTACATGATGTCTTCCTCAAGGCATGAGTCCATCATTTGGCGATATGGATTTTGGCAAAAGGTTTAATATATATAGTTATAGATTGTATTTTGAGTATATTTTGCCAATAAAGTTAGTTCGACTTTATAGTTACTTGGAGTTCGGAAAAATTAGGATGGTGAAAACACTTCTATGAAAAAAAATATAGAAGCACAACTTATGTTTGCAAACACTAGACTCTTTGTTTTGGAGGCATTCAAGAGCCCAGCCATACTTAACCAAAAAGGAATATAAGAATTTTCTAATACATGATGTGGTTCCTATGGGCACTAGGATCCTTATTTCTTTGGGAGCTCAACAAAAACCATGCCATTACAAACGTTTCTTTCTCAAAGACATTTGCAATGACCATATTCATTAGGAAATGATGCTCTGACTAATCCTATATATTATATTCAGCCACTTGCACAATTTGGGAGATAATGGAGCAACTTTGTTGTTCAAAACTATTTGCAACATCATTTGGATGTATAAGGGAATTGTAAACTCATAACTTCTTTAAGAACGAACTACAAGAGAACAAATTAGGTACATACACCCACCCGATTTGGATGTATAAGGGAATTGTAAACTCATAACTTTTTTAAGAACAAACTACAAGAGAACAAATTAGGTACATACACCCACCCGAACAATATGAGAGAGAGAGAGAGAGAGAGAGAGAGAGAGAGAGAGAGAGAGAGAGAGAGAGAGAGAGAGAGAGAAACAAACCTGGAGGTGGACTAAAATATACTTGGTGGTCCTCGACAAGCAAATGTTAAGAGTCCCATCATTTGCAACCGTGCATATGATTGTTAATGACTAGGTTAATGATGTGAAATTGAGTGTAGGTTGGCATATATTCACATACTATATATATAGCATGAGAAAGCTTATATATAAACTAGGCTTGTCAACTTCTAGTATACTAGGAACCACCTCTACAAACTCCTACTCTTAAGTGCGAAGAGTTAAATTACATAGCTTCAAGCCACAATAGGGAGCAAGACCTCACATTGTTCCTTAAAGGCCATTAATTGTCACACACTCCCTAGCGTGAGAAGAGGCTTCTCTAATCTCTACTTGCTATAGATTACTGTAAATTGCAATAAGACCCCCTGTACTATTGCCAAGTTGCAGATAGGATATCTATATTTCTATTGTTGCAGATTCTTAACCGCCCCCCCCC
>JBAKGM010000412.1:3831009-3853103 GCA_037177215.1 Asparagus racemosus | reverse complement strand
TTTGAACTCTTACAAGTTAAAAAAATTAGCAATTGAGTATCTATCCTCACCAATAGAATTATGAATGGTCTATCTGCCTCTTCAAACATTTTTAACGATTTTGAGAGTAAAAAAAATTCTCTCAAGGGGTCTATTCGCAATAAGCAGAACTACATGGGCCTCTTCGCAATAAATAGAATCACATGGGGTTTCTTTGTAATTAGGTGATACTGTAGGGGGTGTGGTCACAATTAACCATTGTCAATGTCAAAAAGCAAGTTTCTCTTTCTTCAAGGGGAAAAGAGTAAGAAAACCATTCATGGTTAAATCTGCAACAACAAAACTAGAGGGATAGTAACTTAAGAACATCAATGCTACGTGGAGTCTATCCGCAACTAGGAGTTCTGTATTTATCTCTTACTTAGTGTTCTCTTATTTTAGCGGAGAGCTTGGGATTACCTTATCTCAGTGCATATCTAGACTCGTTGGGGGCTAATTTTAGCCGTGGAGCTAACTTTGCGACCGCAGCATCGACCATTATTGACCAGAACGTGACATTGTCACAGGGTGGAAACAGTCCTTTCACTTTGGGCGTGCAACTCACAGAATTCTTGCAGTTCAAGCCGAGATCACAGTTAATCTACAGTCGAGGCAAGCAGATTATATTTTTAATCATAACTGTCTATTATTTAACGAATGGTCAATATATGTTTAACCATAATTGCTATAATTATGTTACCGGTATATCAACGAATAATTTTATTTATTTATTTATTTCATAATATTTAGGAGGTGTTTTGAAGGGCTTGATGCCCAAGGAGGGGTACTTCTCTAAAGCTCTGTATACAGTAGATATTGGACAGAATGATCTGACTGCAGGTTATTTTTCCAACAAGTCTGAAGAGGACTACATACCAAATGCAATGATGGAGTTTTCAAGGGTGATCAAGGTAAATACTATATATGCAGTGTGCAATTCATATCTCCATAAAGGAATTGTAGAATTAACACATCAACAATCAATGGAAACCCTTAAAGTCCTTATTAACTTAGTGAGGAGTATATCGGTGAAATTTGAAATTTAGGGGTTCAAAAAAAAAAAGGTAAATTCCACGTAATCCTCTTATATATGCCTTCAATTGCACTAAATCCCATAAACTCATTTATTTACACTTATATCCTCTCAGCTTTATGAGAAAGAGTGGTGTCACTTGCTATTTTATCTTTGTAAAATAAAATAATAATAAAAAAAGAAAAAGAGCGTTTAGTGCAACTGAATGTATGAATGGGTCAAAATGTGAGCGATTTAGAAGTAAATTAGCAGGTACATAGAGTTGGGGGGCAAATTTACAAATATGATAAATCTTGAGGTATATATGTAAAAAAGAACCCTTCTTAATTTTGGATTTAGATCATCTTTATCCCCAAAAAAGCTGAAGAGACCATACTTTTAATTTCAACTATCCATTAATTAGTTGTTTTCGGCAAAAAATATAGTTAAATCTGGAAACAATTGTAATTATCTATTATTGAATAATAAACAGTTGTAACCAAACCAATCATTTCTCTACTACTTTTTGATAGCGAAGAGGATCCAATCCCTTAAGTTTAACGAATCTATGCTGATGTACAGACTGTATACGAAAATGGCGGAAGAAATTTCTGGATCCACAACACCGGTCCCCTCGGTTGTCTTCCATATGTTCTCCTCAGAGCTACGGAGTTTGACTCCGCAGGATGTGCAATTCGTTTCAACAAGCTATCACAAAGATTCAACAAGATGCTCAATGAAACAGTGGTTGAGCTTAGAGAAAAGCTCCCTCTCGCTAGCTTCACTTATGTTGATATCTACTCTGTCAAGTATTTGCTCATAAGCCAGGCTCAAAAGTATGGTAATAACCTTCTTCTAGCTCTAGTTTAAGCTCGTGCGAATAAGAAAGCATTCAGCGGTTTCAAGCCATTGCACTCATCATATATCAAATTGGTGTATGTTGTTAAATTAGTTCTTGGAAAATTTGCTTCATTTCTTTGATGCATCATTAACGCAATGAGCTGAAGACTATTAAATGCTTACTCCTAATATGATGTAGCAATGAACTTACTGACCGGTTGGAAAATTATGCTAGTCTATTTCACATGAACTGAACAAGATGTGCTAATTTGAGCAAATACTTACTTGATTTGATCCCCCCCCCCCAAAAAAAAAAATAATAAATTCAGGGTTTGAGAAGCCACTTGCAGCTTGTTGTGGATATGGAGGTGGAGCTTACAACTTCGACTACAATGTCAGGTGTGGAGACACTGGCAGCGTCGACGGTCGCGAGGTTTTGCTTGGGAAGTCGTGCGAGGATCCATCGAAGCGAATTATTTGGGATGGGATTCATTACACTGAGGCTGCTAATAGATGGGTTTTTGATCAGATTTCTGGCGGGAAATTCTCTGATCCTCCCAACTCTTTGAAAATGGCATGCCGCAACTGACACGCGTTGTGAATAATTTGAGGGATTTTATGTAATCATGTTGAGTTAGAAACTAAATAAAATGTAAGAAATCGGTATTAGTCTTTTTCTTCTTTTAATCCTTCTCTTTTGATTAGACCCTGAATTACAAATGTTTGGAGAAGCTCAATTGTTAGTTCTTGAAATAGTCGCATATTGACGCAATGAAAGTAAAGGGCACGCGGCAATGATGGGGATGTCTGGAGTACTCAATCTTTATCAAAAATTTCACCAAAAAATTCCATTTAGAAATTTGTGACCATCAAGAATCGAATTTGAATTGCTCTAATATTACGCCAAGAATAATTCGTTTTAGACCCATAATACGGGACAGGCCAATGGGACAGCCTATGTGAAAGCTCAATTTAAAATTACGAGATTATTTTCTTATTCCAAGCTGGATTTATGGGAAAAAAGCATTAAGGGGTAATTTTGGAATTTCAAATTAAGGAGCCATCTTTCCATTGTTCTTCGTTCTTTCTTCCCCGGCTTCGTTTCCCAACTTTGTTGCAAACAAATAAAAAATTGATTTATTTTGTCCACATAATTTCAATTAGCCACAAACAAGCAAAATTTATTTCTTTTTTTTATTGTCTACATGATTTATGATAGGACAGACAAGGGGTAATTTTGATATTTCAAATTAAGAAGACCTCTTTCCCTTGGTCGTCGTTCTTTCTTCCCCGGCTTCGTTTCCCAACTTTTTTGCAACCAAATAAAAAATTAATTTATTTTGTCCACATTATTCCAATTAGCCATAAACTAGCAAAATTGTCTACATGGTTTATGATAAGACAGACAACTCATTTGACACGTCAGGGTGACAGCTCATCTGTCCCATGGGCCTGTCCCAAATTCGGGTCCTGCTACCCATCACTCCCATGTGAAAGCACTTTACTATTAACCAGAACTCCAGAAGTTGTGATGACAATTGAATCAATTGATTGTCATAATTTTATATGCTAATATATTTATTTATTTATTTATTGAAATATGTTTATTTATTTATTGATAAGAACAGTGGATCAAAGATATTTGTTTGAATTGAATTCAGAGATGTCGAAGACTTTGGAGCCAAACGTGATGGAGTGCATCGCTAATTTATAATTAAATATTATTGTGTAATGTTTTAACACAACACGAAAGACAATAACAATTACGTCATGATCTTGATCACATAATCATATGATAAAAGTTAAAAGTACACCTACTTCATAGACAATGCACTAATAGCCTTTTTCATATATTATTATTATTATTTACAGGACCTCGCGGCTCAACCTTTACCAATACCTATAGTTTTATGATTGTAGTTTCACCAAAAATTGTGAACACACAAAACAGAAGGCAAGGCATGTTATTCCTTTCAAATCATTGAAATAGCTATTGGACCCTCCAATTATTAAGTTATATGTTAGTCCCTAAAATCATTGATATAGCTATTAGGCCCTCAAATTCTTATGAGTTGTTTCAAGTTAATTCCTCTAATTGCTACTTCTACTCTTGATTTGGGAGGACTAATTCAAAATAAATTAAAACTCGTGGCCCTAATAGAAGTTTTCATGATTTGAGGGACAAATTCAACGATTTGAGGGTCCAAAATCAAAATATGAAATATGTAAGGGGCTAGTAACGAGAAAATCCTAAGTATTTATTGGGTTAATTTTAGAGCACTCTACCATGGGGTTTGTCTCAGAAAACCCCACTCAGCTATTTTATTTTTAGAAAACACCCCTTAAATTTGATGGTGTTATAGATAACCCCTGTCAACTTTCAAAATATGACTAAACCCCCATTAAATATGGAGTGTATCACAAAACCGCATTTATCTTTTTAGTTTTTTCAAATAACCCCTCTAATATTTTTAATTTGAAATATGCAATGACTAAAATACCATTGGTTGAAAAAAATTCATATGAGTTTGAAAACCCAACCCAATCAAAATATTAGAATTCGGTTCGATGGGTTTTTATGAGGAAACTAATCTTTAAAAAAAATTTAAAAGTTTTAATTATTTTAAACATTACAAGCATGGATAAACAGAAAATAAAAGAAGTTTAGCGTTTTAAAAAGAAAGAAAAAAATTATATTTGTACGTAAACCTAGCAATGAAGATGGAGAAATAAGAAAGGGGAATAAAATAAAAGTTATTTTTAATTAAAAAAGTTAAAAAATAATAATATGATTAAAAAAAATTAATGTTTTAGAGAAAGTATAATCACTTATTCCTTTAATTTTATATTATATTAGTTTAGGGGGTTAATTGACAAAAGATGAGCGGGGTGAATAATATTTTGAAAGTTGAGGGGTATTTGTTTATATACTTCACAAAGCTCACTTGTAAGCTAAGTCGAAGACAAAAGGCTTCGACCCACAAAAATCCCTCATGCGTTCGAATTGGGATGAAGATTGAAGATCGAGATTTTGGGGATTTTCGATCATTAAGCAACCGCCTTTGATGAAGAGATCAACAGCAGCAGCTATCGCTGAGGATCCTCAATTGTAAACCCTAAACCCCCTATAATTGTTAGTTGATTAATTGAATCATTTTTATGCCCTTTTTCTTATAATTTAAACTATTTGATACCGTAAAGTGCAAAAAAGATTATGTTAATTTTGTTCAAGAATATCAAAATAGAAAAGTGAATAAGGAACAAATATATTTTCCTACCAAATTTCCCTTTTTTTTTCTTTTTTGTGAGTTTTTAGGCGAAATGAGGAACAAAGTGAAGGGTTTAGGTATCAAATTGTCATGTTAACGTCAATTTGAAAACTTTTTGGGTATCACATTGTCAAAATAGAAATTTGCAAATGTGGAAGTTGATAAGGGTGAAACTTTTGGGGTATCAAAGTGCAAATAGCCTCTTACTCAATGATGTACTTTATTTTTTTTATTTTTTTTATTTTTATTTTTTATTTTTGGGTAAGGACTTAGCCTTATTTCGTCATTTGGAGTTTGTATTTAATTTGGATTAAAAATCCCCCTAACGAATTACTAGAATTGAAAAATCTTTCAAAATTTTTTACTTATTAAAAACCTTCCGTTACTAACATTGTCAACAAAATTCTGTAAAATAATCCATATACCTCTAATGTTAACTTCTGAGCTATTTAATTCAAAGTTTTCTTTTATATAAGCTATATAATCATCTCTGCAATTGATGGTACAACGTCTAGAAGTTTTTAATGTAAGTTTTAGTAACTGTGAGTTTGAAATTGGAGTCTTCACATTTTAAAATAGTTGATTAAATAATTTTGAAGTGTATTCTTTATCATGTTCCTTATTAAAGATCTTGAAAATTGAATTTCAAAGTAGAAAGATAAGACATGAGCATGAGCAGGAGGAAAAGAAGAATAGTGAGATAGGATTAAAATTCTAACTTTAGCTCGAAATTGAATGGCATTTAAAGCATAACTGTAAATGGTAAAAAAAATTGTGAAAGATGAGGTTATTTTCATCAAAAAAAGTAATAAGATACATCATTAAAGGGAGTAGGGAGTCAATATGATTCAACCATATAAATCTGGGGCCCTTGTTCGTCAATTAAATAATATGAGGTTTTTTTTATTCTTTTGTTTACTTTATGCTAGTTTTAAGGTAAATTATTGCTCTTGATTATGTTCTAATGAAATTAGGAGATCAGTATTGAGGAACCTCAGGTGACTGTCACGTGATGTTTTTTAAACAGAAGTTTGAATAGTTTTGGTAAATTTGAACTTTATGATATACAAATAAAAAATGGTTGAAGATTTAAGGTATTAATGTTGGATCCAAATTCTGTCCATTTTGGTGGTAAGGTCCAATTACCCCGATACATAATGCCCGAGTAACTCAGAAAAAAGAATGACTAGGTAACCATTCCATGATATTGCCAAATATGTTCATGAACTAAGTTTTGAACTTATGCCTATCTATTAGCTAACTCATGAATATACCTCTCACTTATTCGCTCCCTCTGAATTTTGCTATCAAGATGAAGCTTCTCCATCTTCTTCTTCTTCTTCTTCCTCTCGTAGTCTTGGTATCATCATCACCTTGCTATTTTCCATCTGTTTTCAATTTCGGGGACTCAAACTCAGACACTGGCGAGTATTCAGCTGCCTTTGGTCCCGTTCCTCCGCCTTATGGCGAGACATTCTTTGGCATGCCTGCAGGAAGATATTCAGATGGTCGCCTCATTATCGATTTCATCGGTATCTATACGTTATTTGAACATGTACTAGTTTGTTACGATGTTTCTATATGCCTGATTATATTTTAAAGTGGTTTTTATATGGCAGCGGAGAGCTTGGGATTGCCATATCTCAGCTCATATCTTGACTCGTTGGGCACCAATTTTAGCCATGGAGCTAACTTTGCAACTGCATCATCAACCATTATTGACCAGAATGTGCCATTGTCTCAGGGTGGATGCCCCTTGTCCTTAGGTGTGCAACTCAAAGAGTTCCTGCAGTTCAGGTCGAGGTCACAGTTGGTCTACAGTCGAGGTAAGTGGAACATTTTCTCAACCAGGATCATATACTATCTAATTGACGATTATCATTTGTTTGAGTGAAAACTATGAAGAATTGTGGCTTTTGCAACAATTGTAGTTATATTAAGAATGAATTATAACCATTTAGATAATATTTGATGATGTATTATTAATGAAATTATCTCTTTACTGTCAAAGTCGAGATTCAAACTCCTTGTGGTTGCACCTAATGTGCTACTACTGTGTTTAGCATGTAATTAGCATTTTTTTTGGGGGCATAATATGTAGGTGGTGTTTTCAAGGACTTGATGCCCAAGGAAGAATACTTCTCTCAAGCTCTATATACAATAGACATTGGACAGAATGATCTGAATGCATGCTGTTTCCACAATAAGTGTGACGAGGGCCTCATACCAAATGCAAAGATGGTGTTTTTAAGAACAATTAAGGTGACACTGAACAGTGTGTGATACTTGTTTGTATATAAAAAGAATTTATTGATCCATTATTAATCTATAGCGGATAATCAATATATGAAAGCTCTATACACCATAGAGTGTTGCGGAATTCCACCTTAATGGGTGTTGTTAAGGTGAATCACAATTAGGAAAGCAAACAGACTTCAGAGGTACCACTGTTTCATGATTTTCTTTTTTCTTCTTTGTATGAGGATATGGATATACAATCTAGTTCGATGTAGATAGTAATCAGAAATGGGTTAAGATTTTAATCATATTCAAATATTTAGCAAAAATTCCCTGATACATCAAATAAGATTCAAAATATGGAGAAAGAAGGATGACTTACTGTTAATTTGTTTTTGTGTGAATGTGTTAAAATATCGAAAGTAGTGTGATCTTAGCTTTTCTAATCAAGATATCACATGATGCAGCATTTGAACAAATATATACATGCTGGACAAACTCAGCATAGTTGAGTGGAGTGTATTTTTTTGACCAATGTCATATGCATATCCATTTTAACATATATCCAAAATCAATATCCCCCCATCCAGAAAATGAATAAAATTAGAACCAGATGAATGTATGTATTTGCACTCTAATCACAATTTTAAAAACTCTGTGAATATATATTAACATTCAGTTAAAGCCGTCAAAGTTCTTAGAGTTTCTTCCAGTTCAGTTGTTTCTTGCTTTTATACTAATGAATCTATGTCAGTGCACAGAACATGTATGAAAAGGTGGAAGGAAATCAGATACCAGATTGATATATCCATTTGAATAGTGACACAACCCACATCGTAACTCTATCCTTATTAGAATTGTGCATCGTAATCAAAGTTTTCCTTCGATCTGAATTTTAAAAAGGTTTACTTGCAGATAAGACCCCCTGTAGTTCTGTAGTTCTATTGTTGTAGATCCCCCCACCCCCCGCGGTGGTTTTTTTTTTTTTACTCTTTTACCCTTTGAGACAGAAATTTATTTTTTGACAAATAGACCATCTCAGGCTAAACTGTTCAAAAAATTTATTCAGAGGGTCTATCTGCATCAATAGAACTATGGAACTGCAGGGGGTCTATCCGCAATTCAGCCATAGTACAGGAGGTCTATTTGCAACTAACCCTTTTAAAAAATCTATAAATCAAACAAATTTACAATGGCTTGAACCCTTGAAGTTCTTAATTTTACAATTGCTTACAGTTCAATTTTTTGATTCTTTCTTTTATAGTAATGGAGTTATATTGGTGCACAGAATATATATGAAAAGGGTGGAAGGAATTTCTGGATCCTTAACACAGGTCCCCTCGGCTGTCTTCCATGGATTCTATTTCAGTTGAACCTCAATGACGAAGAGTTAGACTCAGCAGGGTGTGGAATTCGATGCAACAAGCTGGCACAAAGATTCAACATGATGCTCAATGAGACGGTGGTTGAGCTCGGGAGAGAGCTCCCTCTTGCTACCTTCACTTTTGTTGATATCTACTCTGTCAAGTACTTGCTCATAAGCCAGGCTCAAAAGTATGGTAAGTTCCTTCAGCTTTGTCCTCCAGCTTCATAACCTGAGATTTTAATCCAGGAGATGTTTGATGCCAAATTAGAATAATGTCACAACTGAATTTAACTAGTGGATATGGAATGAAAAACACTCAACGATAAAATGCAGGTTCAGCCAAACATAAGCAAAATTCACTATTCAAAACAGACACTAGTGAGTGTAACCTAACGGTCCTCACTCATCCAAACCCTACAAAATCATGTAACAAAGAGTGTTCATCAAAATTTTCTATTTCCAAATACTCTTTGTTACCTGGGCACTTCTATCTGAAGTCGTGTCCGTACTGACATGGCCCGCACGCATGCCCACACCACCACTTCCTTGGACACTCCTTGAATGTATACATACACTTTTGGGGCATGTACGCAGTTATATAACACATGATAATTCAGAACACTCGTCATGCACTTCTTTGACATATATCCTACCCTTCACATCCACCTCCTAAAACTCACTGGACATGGTTGGGTTAGCTTCAGTCCATACCCATTTCAGAACTATGATTTTCAAGGGTGTTTGGATATCTAATTCAAAAACGATGTTTTTACAATTATTATCGCATAATGAAAGAAACATAAGAATGTTATAGGAATTTTATTTCTCATGACAAGGGGATGAAAAAACAAATTAATAATTTCAATAGATATATAGCCATGTCCATGTGTTCTATCTTTTACAAATTTCCCGTATCTTGTACCTGTATCCATACTAGTACATGTACCCATACTCGTTTCCATGCAACGTAGTAAGATGTCTCTTTTCTCACAAAAAATTCCTTTATGATGTATCAAAATCTCCCAATTTTCACTTGATCTAGTGAAATAGTAAGGTTACCTTGCTTCATATGAACAAAATTTATCAGTTTGGACAACATAAATATATCTTTTCATTTTCAAGTACCGTTAATTACCGGGATTTTCCCCCCAAATGAATGCAGGTTTTGAGCAGCCTCTCGCAGCTTGCTGCGGATGCGGTGGTGGAGATTACAACGTTGATTTCAATGCGAGATGTGGAAGTACTGGCAATGTCAACGGCAGCAAGGTTTTGCTTGGAAAATCGTGCGAGGATCCATCGAAGAGGATTAGTTGGGATGGAATTCATTACACTGAAGCTGCTAACAAATGGGTTTTTGATCAGATATCTGGTGGGAAATTCTCTGATCCTCCAAACTCTTTGAATGTAGCATGTTATCAGGTGGCTAGTGATTTGAATGGTTCAAGATCTTTTATGTAATTATGCTGAGCTTGAACTTTTATGCTTGAACTGTATTCATAGATAATGCAGGTAAAACGTTAAGGCCTTGTTCCACGAAAGTTTTTGTTGTTCTCATTTTCTTAACTGTCATCCGCCGTGAATACGAGTTCTCGTTGGATTGAATATCCAGACTGTGGAGAATGGCTTGGGTTCGTTTTAATTAACAGGTAATCAGATAATACTCTCAAGTGAAAAATGCTCTTTATTTTGCTTTTTTTTGGGTATTGGTCATCTAGGTAATATCCACGGAAGATGGGACATGTATACCCCAAATTTTTAGTGGGGCTTTTCTAATTTTCAAAGTTTAGAAGAGTTTTATGCAAACTCAGTCCCAAATTTACCTTTTATTTATGGGTTAATATTTGAAAATTCCCTTAACTATGGGGATATATCTGAAAACACACCTATCAACTATTTTAGTTTGAAGAAACTCGCCTCAAGTTTGGAGTTGCTGTAGTTCATTCCTATCAACTTAGAAAATGTGATTTAAATCTCCTCAACTATGTGGTATCTCACAAAATCTCCACGATCTTTTATACATTTCTCAAGAAATCCCATGACCTCATTAATTAAAAATGTGAAATAATCGAAGTACTCTTTTTAAAAGAAAAATTAAACACATGTACATTTGAGTGACAAAGATACTCTCAGCCGGTAAAAGAGCTTTTTTTTTTTAAATATTGTTGTCTTTCCAAGTCACGTAGTGAGTAATTTTTCACGAGTTGGGGGCTTAAGTGAGAAAAGTTGAGAGAGCTAAATCAAAATTTGAGAGTTAAGAGAGGTTGTCGACAACACCCCTCGACGTTGAGGGGGTTTTACTAGAAATAAAATTGTTCAACGGGGTTTTTTGAGCCACCCCCAAAGGTAAGGGGGTTTTTTTTCCCCCTAAATTTTAACCCTTTCGCTTATCTCATCTCCACTGCAGTCCAGAAACATAAAGATCCCAACTTTGACGGAGACAGAGAGAGGCCATTGGGGCCAACGGGAGAGTTCTTCAGGAGGAGAGACGAGTGGAGGAAGCACCCATCGCTCACCAGCAACCTCCGCCACGCGACGCCGGGGCTCGGCATCGCCCTCGTCGCCTTCGGCCTCTACCTCGTCGGCGAGGCCGCCTACAACCGCATGAACCCCTCGGATCCCCGTTCCAACCACTGATGATCGAAATCCCTCGGTAAAGTTTCGACCTTGACCTCTGAATCTCGCAATTCTGTCGGAATCTGGGGGTTTTTTTTATTACTGCTTTGAGGGGAGCTTGATTTGTGGGTTTCGGACTTCGTTGAAGAATTAGGGTCTTGATTGCCAAATTTAGGGTTTTGTTTTGGTTGAGGGATTGGATTTGTGATGGATTCTCATTCCAACAGAATTTATGCTTATTTATTCAATTTGGTGTTGTTTGATAGAATTATTTAAAAATAGAATGTTGTTTGATAGAATTATATATATATATATATATATGATATGCTTAAATTGCTTTTGTTGAGGATAAAATGAGAGAGAATCGATTAAGGTGGTTTGGTCATGTACAACAAAGACCTCTTTGTATACCGATTAGGAAAAGTGATAATATTATAGTTAATGGTGCAAAGAGATTCAGAAGTAGAATTAAAAGAACTTGATTGTAAGCAATTAAGAAGAATGGGGTCGTGGTTAACTTAATGGAGGAGATAACTTGTAGTAGAACAAAATGGATGAATAGGATTCATGTAGCCGATCCCAAACATTTGGGATAAAGGCTTTGTTGGTGGTGGTGGTGGTGGTGTGCTTATATTAAACTATCTAAGAGAGCATTCATTTGATTTGTTTGCATATTAAATATTTGTTTATACAATTAATCCCTTATGTTTTATGTTAATGCATAATGCACATGAGATTTTATTTTTTGATTCCATTAGTACTCTAGTCTAGGTTCTCGAGAGATCAGAGTTCCAAATTGATTAAAAAACTATATATTTGGTTTATGGATTTATGCACATTATAAATGAATTGTTTTTGTATATGAATTTTAATGTTTTCAAAAGAATTAAATTCTTTAATCAAATGAAATTATGTACTTAAACAAATAACTTTGCAATCATAACCTACAGAATATCAAACCAAATAAATATCTTTTATCATCAGTGAATATTCAAACAAAATTTACACTGAATTAGATCCAGAGGAGAAAATTAGAATTGATACACCGTGAATATATACATCCCAGTATATAAATTGATTGGTTCATTTCTATTGTAGACCTAGCTGAGAGCCAGAGGTAAGAGGAGTTTAAGTGAAATATGAGACTTGGGTCTTATTTTTATCGTGTTAAGACTTTAACAATTTGGTTATTTGGTTGGTTTAAGCTCACTATGGCAAACCCAAAACCGAGTCAAAAGCTGACAAGATCATGATTTTCTGCTTGAACCGAACCTGACCTGAGCTAGGAACTAGTAATTGGGTTCAAATTCGAAAGACCCATTACCACGTTCACTTGATTTCTTCTTACCCATACTTGAAGGCATAGAAAACTGATGGTTAATTTTAAAATAACCTAGCCCGGAATCGAACCCAAGACCGTGGGAGCCATATTAGAACCTCCCAACCGTCCGGATTACCTACGGTTGGTAAAAACCTGATGGTTAATATGATCATTACGATACAACTACTGGACGTTGTGGACTTTGAAATATCTTGAAAACTTAAAAACCAAGATATTACCCACACACACACACACACAAAACTTGATAATATGTAACAAAAAAAAACTAAATTTAGAGAAGTGAATTTGTGTTTAGGGGAAAGAGAAAAAAAAAGGCATATTAGATCTTGGAAAGTCCTCAGATACCATTATGGGATGCACAATTCTATTTTTCTCTCTTAATGACTATGTTTAAATTTTTTTTCCTCCTAAATTTACTTTGTAGCTTGGTTAGAACCAATTTCAAGCAAGTTAAGAGCTCAGGTTTGTTGGTGTTTTTGAGCTAATATTCTATAAAAATTAGCTTTTTTTAGTATTCTAAATCATTTCCTTAATTATTAACATTATTATACGAGAGTTTATATTTATTTTAAGTTCTTTGTTACAGAAAATCATGGAGTTTACCCTTTAACTATGTTCTTTGCACTTCCTGTTGTAGTTGAAGCAGCTGAATCCCAGGGTAACACATCACTGCATCCTTTTTCCCTGACTATGCATATTTCGTTCCTCTTCAATCTTCTATCATCTCATATTATCAAGCGCGCTGCCTGAGTTCTTCTGCTGATCTGTATTGTTAGTTTGAAAGATTTAAACATTATAAAAGTGACACTTGAATGATAATGTGTTTGTTTTTGTTGGCAGGTGTAGCTGAAGGAGTTCCACTCTTTTTGTGAGTATTGTTCTTTCGGTTGTTCCCTAAAGAGCGTGTTTCTTGGATCTCACCTGGTTGGGTTGCAGATGCAGTTTATATGAATAGATTGGCCTAATGGCCCGAATCAAGTTTGTGCGCAAAATTAAGCATAATTGCCGAATCAGGGGCAAAATAATTAGCTTGAGGCTAGCGACTTCCTATTTATGCAAACTGTGGAGTGTAGACGTCATCTTTGCTTTCTCATACTTGAGCGTAGTCGCAGCCATTGTGTATGTGTTCTGTTGAGTTATAAGACTCGTTAAGTGTCCTGATAATTTTCTACCGTTTTATTATTTGGCTATCAGAAGCTAGGGAGATCTGGCTTTTTTTTATCTTTGAACTTCTACTGTGATTTTATCAGTGATTGAATATGCATTATACTAAATGCTTTAAATCACGACGAATTGGCTTTCACCTTAAAAATTATTAGAGTGATTTGAGGGTTTGAGATTACGAAATTCTTGTTATTGTTACTGTTACCTATGGTGCATATGGTTGTTGCTTGATATCTTGTTTAATTAGGTATTTAGCTCAATTATTCTACCCTAAATTCGAAGGTAATGTAGAGGAATGTATACTCTCACATTTAGGCCTTGTTTGGTACATAGGAATCGAGTCAAGTGAGAATGGAATGGAATTAATATGAGAATGGAATGCTCATTTTCATTCCTACGAGGCGTTTAAAAAATGAAGCGGGAATGACAATGACATTCTCATACCCATGTTTGATATCTTATGTTCACAAGTGAGAATGAAATATTTTTTTTTTCTAATAATTAACAGCATAGACTTTTAAATATATTAAAAAGATTATTAATAATAACTAAATAATTCAAATTCTCATAAATAAGTTTTATAAAATAATTTTTGATTTTTTTTCATAGAAATAATTTTTCATTGATTCTGGCGCACCACATCGAATTCGGTGTTTTGACTTCCTAATCAAAAACTTTTTTCATTTCTTGTGGATAGAAATAATTACATTTTAAATTAGTTATTAGTTTGGATATATTTTAAATTTTAACAGTGGAATTGAACAAGCTATATTATGTAATATAAGCCAAACAATGATGAAAACAATCTCCCACGTAAAGCTGCAGCGGACACAGTGTATGGACCAAATAAACTATGATATAAATAGGAGGGCCTAAAAAGTAGTCTACAACTTGATGAAAATGAGGCCAACACTTATCATAGGATAAATTCTTGAGGATTCCTTAAACCCTAACTTCCTATGATAATCTATTTTTATCACTCTTCAGGGAAGAAATTGATTTACTTCACAAAGAATGGTTTATGTTTAAATTGAGCTTTGACTTTTGCTGCTACTATTATCCTTTCTCATTTCTTACAAGTACTGGCCTTTTTTTAGACTGAGAAGCAACTGGGGTTAGAAAGTTTAGTGCTCTAGTTTAGTTCAGTGAAATTAAGTAGTATTTGGTGGCAGGGGTGAGTGTGGGGTGTGTGTGTGTGTGTGTGTGTTTTTGTTTTTTTTTTGGGACATTATACATAAGTACCAAAACCCACATAGAAGGTGAAAAGTTTGCTGTATGGTAGGCTGAAATTTTCCACCCTAAGGTGAAACTCAAATTGCAGTTTCAGATGGAAAGCTATAGTCAGCTGTGGACAGGTGAAGCAATTACGAGTTCTGTTTCTTAATGAAATTATTTGTTGTAACAACTGTGCTTATGTCTGATGTTTATTCAAGACTCGGAAAAATAGGTAACTGTGGAAGGAAACTTGCATGGTCCTAACATTTGTGTAGGAACCCAGATTAAGTAAAGCGAGGTGTTTTCCAGTTTTTCTTGTGTTTTCGACTTGATATTCCTTTTTTTAAAGGCGTATCTACCTAAAAGTCATCTCACTTATCAGTTTCTAAGCATATTAAATATATTCGTCATATAGATAACAAAAATAAAGAGATATGTATTAGTTTATTTTTGTGAATATCTTCTATATATGTTATTAGAAGTTCTGACCTCGTATAATTTTTGCAGGAATGCTTTTGGTCCCTCCTTTGGCACAGTGTGTTTCTCAGGAATGGTAATGGGTATTATAAGGGTGGTGCGTGCTATAGTAGATAGTGCGCAACATGAAGAAAATGCTTCTGGATTTGTGAATCTTATTCTTAATTGTTGCGCAAAGTTTTTGTTATCAGCAGTTGACTTCGTAAATAAGTTCACCATAAATTTTGCTGCAATTACCGGCGAATCTTACTGCTCTTCAGCCAAGATGACATATGAGCTTCTTAGACGGAATCTTCTCTCTCCTGTTTTTGTTGAGACAGTCTCTACCCGGATCCTTGCTGGGATTATTTTTGTCATCTCGACATTATATGCAATAGCGGTTAGTAGCTTCGAACTTCTCTTTTTACGGACTCTAATTTCTTCTGGTTTGGCATATACACATGTACATTTTGCAAAAATATTAGAAAAAATATTTAGAATGGACCTACAAGATAACAAAAGAATGAGGAAGTGTATTCCTGTCACGGTCTTTTATACATGAAGCATTTTCTTTGATCTATGTCATGAGATAGGTGAAAATGTCATGAGATCGTTCCTCTAAAGTACAATTTACATACATAAATACAGGCACGTCCCATGCATTCGTCATGTTCATAACTTGTTGTATTGAACACATTAATCCATTCAGTTGCATCACATCTGTGGTCCAATGTACATGTTAACATAAATTGGAACAAACTAATGTACAATTAGTAATCTTTCTAAGATTTGTGGGAGGGCTAGGTTAAACCTACCATCTGTCATCATAGCAACTTAGCAAGAATATTCTTTTTTACCTTGTCCACTCTAGTTTCGACTTTAATTAAGTGATGTAGTATTTTTTTCTGAATGGAGAATTAGTTTCAGTTTTATGCTGTATGTTATCAAAGGTAAGTGATCCTCAAAAGTGATCATAAATTCAATATTTCTGCATTTACCTCTCACGAAAGGGTACGTGCAAAATAATTGAACGAAAAAAACGATGTTACAAAAATGTTGATAAATAAATGACCTGTGTCTTTTACTTAGTTTGTATCTTTGTACAAGTGTGTGAGAATACACTTATTGTGAGAAATTTTACTCCATCACAATTTGCCACTAGTACAATTGTCCTCTTTGATAACAAGCAGACAGATGAGTCCTAATGCGATCAATGTTTGTGTGTAATTCTCGATAATCTGATAAATTTCGTTTCCCATTCACAGGTTTTTGCAATCTTAAAGGCATTCAGTACCCTTGAACTAGAAATCTACCTTGTTGCCGCTCTAGCGTGGCTGCTACTAATTTTGGTGTTGGGTTACTTCGTCCATGTACTGGATAACGTTATTGATACCATTTATGTGTGTTACGCCATCGATAGAGACAAAGGCGAAGTATGTAAGCAGGAGGTCCATGAGGTATATGTGATGCTCCCAATAAGTAGGAATCACAGAGTATCTTCCCTTGTCAATAGAACTCCTCCAATGATTGTATGATTATTTAGTCCTTTGCCCATTTGTGATCCTGAGATAACCTTTATTAGGGAGTGACTCTTGTAATTTATGTAGTCCTTTGCCCATTTGTGATCCTGAGATAACCTTTATTAGGGAGTGACTTGTAATTTATGTACTCCATTTAGAGGGAAATAAGCCCGCTCCTTTATGGAGTGCCAGTAAACTCAAGGTCTTGTACATTTTGTAGATTGTACAAAAAATTGTAATTTTTGTTAGCTTTCTCTTCTTTTGAGTTGTAGACAAATTAAGTAACAATATTTATGTTCTTTTTCCTGTTCCTATTCATGGGGATTCCGTAAATATCCCATGTCCGCGGAGACCATATCTTCATCCATAGGATCCCAAGTGCCAGGATCAATCAATAGAGCCACTTTGAGGTTCCCTATGAAATGAGGCATGGAACGGAGCCGCTACGAAGAAGTTTTCCAAACTTTTTTGAAAGGAGAGAGAGACCAACCAGGGCAAAAATACTATAGATGCAAGATATGGGAGGGAAGTCAATGCTTTCTTTTTTTTTTCATTTTTTTTATTTGTGCATTGTTAATGAATTGCTTCATTTATCAATTCTATTTGATCTGATGTTTCTCTAAAGCACAAGTTCTATAACTTCATAATTATCCAGGGCTGTTTTTGTCTATAGCATGACTACTTGATGAAATGTGGAGGAAAGTGAGGGAAATGGCCGATACTACTGGAAAGATTCCTCTTTGGCTGATAGGTACTGTAGCTAGTATTCCTGTGATCGGTTTACGGTTCATATTCCGGATTGGGTTCATCTCTGTAGTAATCAGATGAACCGGACTGTAGACGCGAAAAAGTAAGAACTCAGCGGTACCTTACGGCTCTGATAAAAGAAAGGGGGGATCTACCCGTATGCCATGCGTAGATATATATAGAGAGAGATATGTAGTATATCCTCTTGTGAAATAATTACTAAACTTCCTTTGACTCCATGCCACGAATAAAATAAAGTGGTATTAATTTCGAAAGAATCAATTGATTCCTGGTCAAATCCCTCCACGATGTAATTTCTATGTGAATCAAGAATGAGGAAAGGAAGTTTTCGAATCACTGACTCAGGCCCACGAGACTTCATAAGTTCAGAGACTTAAGAGCAAAACAAAAGATGGGGAAACTCAACCGTCGAGATAAGTCAAAAAAAGCATAAAAAATTTTGTCCATAAGGATCGGACACCCATATTCCAGGACCATATAAACCTGTTACATGAAATGCGCCAAAGCCCAAGCCACCCCTGAGAGAAATAAATGAATTCCAAAGATAGCATATTGTTCCATGGAGCTAAGGTCCAAAATATGAAATAAACAAGTGTTTTCACGACTATACGACCCGGCCAATTATGTTCCACTTAATCCCTTTTTCATGGCCACATATCTTTACGGCTAAGGAATAGAATTTCTCAATTCTGACATAAGGTACTTATTAGATCGAGTCGAATGAAAAAAAATCTTCTTCATGGAAAACCTGCTCGATTTAAAAAAGAATATCGAAAATTCGCGTGGCTGACCGGGGAGAGTATGTCAGATGGAATAATTTCTTGCGTAGAACTAATTTTATAAGTGCTGTTTTGTTATTTTATTATATACAATATACGAAGTAGCAAACTACGAACCTTGTGTGGCATGTTTCGGTTCTCTTCCCATTACTTAGAAAAAGTGAGCCACCAGTTCAGGTACAAAATACTATCATTACCGCCAAACAATTAGATATCCAACTCGTAATCGCATCGACCCAATTGCAAGAGCAAAGCTCTACCAACTGAGCTATATCCCTCCGAACCAAACCAGGTGGAGTACGCATGAAAGAGTTAGATGCTTCTTCTATTGTTTTCCCTGGCGCAGTTGGGCCATCCTGGCCTTGAACCCTCAAAATTGCGTTCATTAGAAACATAGTTCTTTAAATATGAGATCAAAACATAATTTCTCGTGAAAAAGAGTTATTCCATTGATAAATAGATCATTTGAGAATAAGATATTAGTTTTGCATGAAATTAAAATTTCTTAGACCCAACTTGTTTTATTGTTTCATTTCCTTGGCATATACATTCATGGTTTTGATAAGAGGGTAGGGAGGACGAGGTTTAGTGACAAACTAAAAATAGAGAGGGTATGAGGATGAGGTGAGGAGAGAAAATGCGGAATAAACTAAAAATATAGAGAATATTCCTTCCAATTTGATGAAAATGTATAGAGAGAGAATATTCCTCTTGTAAGCCCTTTATATTCGCACATAATCTAATTTACCACTTTATCTTTCCTCATTGTCAAATCATTTCATAAGCAATAAAATTATGATTTCTGATTGTTTATGGTATAAAGGGCGTAGGTACCGCTTACATTGTTTTGACTATAAAGATATAACTACTGTTAAAAAAACTACTGCTTACATTGTTTTAACTAATTCTCTGCAACTCACCGATCGAACCTCTTCATTTAACTAATTCTCTGCAACTCACAGATCGAAACTCTTCATTGTTTTGGCTAATTCTCTACAACTCGTTTTGGCTAATTCTCTACAACTCCCCGATCAAAACTCTTCAACTTCATAGAATAGGCGACATAATTCACCTGGACATAGTAAGCCTTGCCTGCACATTTTTCCCCAATCAAGATTGTAGAGAATCCAATCAAGATTGTAGAGAATCCAAACCCGATTCAGTAGATAATCTTTCATGTACATCATTACTCAAATTTAACGTTCATAAACAATAACTCAGCAGAGTATATAACGATAAGCACTCCAATTATTTACAATCTCTCTCTACTTGATTTATTGACAAAAGACTAGGCTGAAATCAAGTATGCTCCTCAACCAAGTACAATAAAAACCATTCAAGTAGAAGAATATTGATCAAATGATAACTTACAATACAAAGCTTTTGATAGTACATTGACACAAACAACTAGAAACTCAAAAACATTCAAAACAAATCAAATTCACAGTTGGTTTCATTCTAAAGTTCAACCAGAAATAATGTAGATAAAATTGTCAAAATTACATGCAATCGCTTGCTATCTCTGAGATGGTGAAAAAATCATGGGTGCAGGATCAATCAATGATGATTAATCCAACCTTCAGTTAAAAAATACACGTTAAAGATAAAGATTGATAATAATTAAACAGTGGAATTTTCAAGAGATATCAAATGAAACAAAAGGGCATTAAATGTAAGAAAACTCTTGGCAATGGCTCAAATCAACTGCAAACTTTCCCAAAATCAATACCAGTAAAAATACCAAGTAATCAATAGCATTAATTAATAAAAAATAGAAATTGTTTGATGAAATTTGTAGTCTCAGACATCCAAGGAAGGAAAGTGAAGCAGCATAAGCTCTCAAGCCCGGCGAGGCGAAAGCTCTCAGGCGGCAACTGCGAATGTCTCTGAGAAACAAGCCTTAATATTTATCCTCATCGACTACAAAATCAAATCAAATAAAACAAAAAAAAATCGCTTTTTTATATAATTTAAATCATTAGATAATAAAATTTTTTTTTTAAAGTCTCAGACATCCAAGGAAGGAGAATAAACAGCAAAGGCTCTCAAGCCCGGCGAGGCGAAAGCCCTCAGGCGGCCACTGCGAATGTTTTGAGAAACAAGCCTTTGGATTTATCATCATCGACTTTTTTCCATTAAAAATGCAAACTTTTTACAAAAAAAATTGAAAAAGAAATTGTGATGTGGATCAGAAATCTGGCTTGATTTTCTCGTAAAAGAGAAAGATACAAAAAGCGCTCATTATAATCAGAGTCGATCATCTGGGGAAAGAGAAACATCACATCCACCGATCAAAATTTATCATAAAATAAAATCAGTTGAAAAGATTAAAATTTGTTAGAAAATCGAAGGATAAAGATCAGATCCAATGGCTTGAACTCTCCGATGAGAGATTTAAATGCGCACGGTATAATCATTGTCGATAATCTGGGGAAAAAAGGATCATCATTTCATTTGATTAAAAAGAAAGATTTAAGCAAAAAAATTGAATTTAGAAAAAAAATATAATTTTGAGGAGAAAAACGGCGCGATGGAGAAGAACGCTAACCTGAAGAGAGAATAGATGAGAATTGCGACGAATATTGCCTATTATTTATAGGAAAAAGATGAGGCGGCAAAGAGAAACCCTAGGATCGCTGTGAAGGATCGACGGTTCTGGTTTTTACACGTGTATTAGTGAGATCTATCTAATTTTTGGAAATAAGAAGGTTCTGGATGCATGCTCTCTTTTTCTTTTCTTTTTTTTTTTTTTGGTAATTGCATATTAATTCCTTGCATCTCGGCATTTGCTTATTAGTCTTTTCAATCTTTATTTATATTTCAATCTTTATTTATATTGTAATAACATTCCTCTGTTAGTGACTCTTTTAATTTCTCTAACTATAGTTAGTTTAAGCCTTAACTTAATATCTAGAGTTTTCCACATGGGATTTTTCCCTAAATCTAGTTAGGAATATATCCATTAGAAAAAGCTCGAGATTGAGTTTGGTAAGCTCCTAACCACTGGAGAAGAAGAAGGTGGTCAGTTTGGGATTTAGTTGGAGTAGGTATAAACCCGTTATGAAAAGAGTTGATAAAATTTTAAATGGTAAGGTTAATTATGGTTGGGATGTAACGGAAAAACCATCTAATTCTATTAAATATAAAAGAAGTTCACTCTCATAAATAATACTATTTAACAAGAGGGGTGAATTTGCAAGAAATTAAAGAATTGAGGGACTAATAAGCAAATATGTAGATTTGGTAGACTATATGGCAATTAAGAATAATATAAGGGGCTATTTTGTAATTAGCCTTGCATTTTTTGGGCATATAAATTTAGAATTTTTTTCAATAGTTTCTCTCATTTTGCATTTAACTATTTTATTGTCCTAAAAAATATACTTTAAATTACCATTGCACATAAAAAAAATGCACGTTGAAATGTTTCATAGTATATGCTTTCCAAACATTATTAGGAGAAATGGGAAGAAAGAGTCAGTTTACCATAGAAA